>JAIPMN010019238.1:2602-34116 GCA_020650975.1 Apostichopus californicus
TGAATAAGATCCTTATACGGGGGGGGGGGGGAGGGGAGGGACAAGCCTGATTGAGTTGCGTGGAGCACAGCTCCTGCAGAACAGCATTGCGCAGTATGAAATGGGTAAGGTACAAGTAAAATGCCGCAAAGTAGACCCACATTTTACGGAGAATGTAAGGATTTTACTTTGACAAGAACCAGTTAGAGAAAAGGAGGCTGACTTCACTGGGAGTGCGGGGGCATACCTACCCTCCCATGTGAGGCGTAACTAGTCCACGAAAATGGCCAGGCTGATCCCCGAAAGTTAACATTTCTGAAGGTGTTGTACCCACAATCCTCCTAGCCACAGGGGTTCCTAAACCTTTTAGGAGCAAATAGTCAGGCTCTCTAACTTTTATATATTTACCTACACATGATTTCCTTTGCAGTTGATAAACATTTTGTGAACAGTCTTTTTCTATCTTTGAACAGACATTTTTATGGGAATGGTACCCTGCTTCTTTCTCCATTCCCCTCCCCCCCCCCTCCCTCCCATTCATCTTTGTTCTATTTAAGTAAGTTATGTTGAAGGCATGCTAACTTTAAGAACTTGTTAAAACTGACGTATTTAAATGTTGTGTCAAAGGAAATTTGAGAAAAAAAATGATTTCTGCATTCGTCAGGTTATGTGGTCACCTATTGTTTCATGGCATCTATATACAAATATATACCAAAAAATATCCTACTTTGCATATAGGACAGAATAGGGACAGCAGTTGTTATTGTCATTTGTAATGTGTACGTTTGGTAAAGCAAAATTTCCATCTTTTTGCATTAGAGGGGGAAAAAAACTTGCTTTGTGTTTCGTTGGGAACATTGCACTGTTCAAAGGAGAGGCAGACCCAACCAGGCGATGCCAAAGCTTTTAATATATGATCAAATTAATATTATGTTTTAGTTATATTGCTGAACAGCTCAGAATAATTAAAGCAATTCATGCTTGATGTGGGAAAATCACAGTTTAAACGTTCCTTCAGGTCGGAGTGTGAAGACTTTGAAAGGACTATTAAAAGGATTTGTCTGGTGGCGGAAATGGGAGTGCTAACTTCAAGTCACCTGTTTTGCCTATTTGCCTGCACTACGCCAATCACCATATTGATGCGTTCGAACAAACAGTACTTTTGGTGAGAAACTGGTGAATTTGAAAACCAGATTTCTACAAGAAGAAAACGTCGAATGGGGACAATTTTTACATGGTTAGAAAGAGAAAAATAATAACTACAAGGACAACGGATCAAAATCTTCCACCAGACAATTCCTTTAAATGATGTGGCATCTCCCAATATGGAATAAGTTTTGGAGAAGATTTTCAATACAATTTCTTTGTATCGCAATCTGGTTGGGTCTCCTTCTCCAAAAATCGATCGGTCCTGATAGGAAGCGGGACATGGCATTAATATGCAGAGTTAAGACCAGTTGCTTTAAATTGTCTAAAAAATGCGTAACCTGCTTTAAATATTGACAATTGAGGATTCCAGTCCTCCCTGTCTTTGTCCTTCTCTACCAGTCGTACGATTTTTTACATAAATTTTTTATCGTTCTCGAACAGGAAGTACGGAATCGTCTCCGAGTGGGAGCCCGTCATTTTTCTCTTACAACCGTTCGGCGTCGGATTTCACGTACCTCCTCGGCAGACAGCAGTACCAGCTGGCCAGCCGGTCTCCGCAGTCGCCCTCGCTGAGGAAGGACGACGACCCGGATTATCCCGCCAAGTACAGCGCACTGGAATCCTGGCTCAAGGTCAATGTCAACAGGGACGAACTGGAACGTTGGACAGCAAATCTCAGAAACGTAAGCTTTTCTTTCTTTGACCTCGTCTCCTCCATTTTGAGGGTTAACAAAGTTTGATCAATTTTGCTTGTACATTGTTGTTATTTGATTTATTTGTAGACACTGGTACCAATTCTTCTATTATTTTTTTGTCATGAAGTGAAAGAACTTGACAAAGAACATAAAGGAATGATACATTAAACTGTGCAATAAGTTGTACCTTTTCCGTCTTTCAGCTACTTTTAAACACAAGTTTGCAAGGTCATACATATAGGCCAAAAAAATTCATGAATATCCCTTTGAATTTGTTTACGTTGCTTGGATACAGTTTTGGTTCTGTTCTTACGTATCTATGACAACTACCAATGGACCTTGGTCGTCATCAGTGTCGGACTTACCTTATTACTGTCGGTAGTGCGGAATTAAAAACGTCTGGGACCCTAAGGCACCATATATGATCTCCTACCCCAAATACAACTCTAAATGAGAATGTGGTTATGTCTTATTTGAAAGCTTCCACAGTGGACCCTTCCCCCTTTGGGGACACTGACTTCATCTGTCTATTGGATTATCTGTCTTTGGGGCGGAGAGGGATGGGGTTACCCTCTGAGGATTCATGTTCTAGTCAACTCTTTCATACTGCCTGTAGTATAACAGCACTAAACATATTCAATTTATATATGAGTAATAAATAATTTGGAGGAATCCTGACCAAAACAAGCATTAAATGTTTCGAAATATCGGTTTCATAATTTCATTCCTACAATATGTATAGCTTACGAGTTTTCTCATGTTTGGTTAGGATGTCAAAGGCTCGGTAACCTTTTCAATCGTGCTGGCGTGTGTGGGGTGTATGTGACGGCTAGCTAGTAAACAAGATATCTCAACAAGGATATGAATCAAATGTCATACTTGGTCGGTCGATGCCCCATAGTGTGTAGATGTGCCCTATTGTTTGTGGTTACCATCTCATGAATATTAATGAGTGGGCAGGGCTTACCGTAAAATTCTTAAAATGTCCACAAATCTGCAACTTTATGTCCAGTTAAGTTCATACTGGTATGGTGATGTTGGTACATATTAAAGCACATTTTTATGACATTGCCATCTTAGGTCATTAATATTCATGCAAGAAATGGCTTTTAAACACAAGACAAGAACACCAAATGTTCCAGGTTTTCGTCTTTGGCATGTTAACAATATCACACTACATTCATACAATCAAACGTGTCGTTTTTTGTGTGCATATCATGAACATTAATCAGTGAACATAAACTTCTTAATCAGATATCTCTGAAATAGAGTGTCTAATTATCATTATACATGTACTTGGATAATACAATCTAAGTAGATACATGCTTATGGGATCACAAAATTTGACCTCATTCATATTCATTCATGTATCTGTTTTTATACTATGTCACTGAAATAGACTTTGTCAACATGGTAACTGATTCCTGGTTCCTTCCTTTATATGTTGCCTTATTATGGTCAATAGATAATCCCTCTTCATTTTGGTGTGCAAAAGTTCAGGAATGTTTACATGTATGGCTAACCACACTATGAACATGTTTGGGCATCAGACCACTAAACCTTTACCATCTTCTGACTCCTGTTCTATTTAGTGGCTCTCCCAGGCTATATTCGCTCCCATCGTCAAGCAAATCCATTTCCTAAACAAGGCGCTACACCGAGTGGGCCACGGCGAAGTTCAGATTGGAGGTACGATCTTTATTTAAATACCAGCTGGTCTCGGTTCTCTGCTAGAAATTGTTCACCCGGATTATTAGGAGAGGAAAAATGCCATGTCCAGGACGAAGCACTTTTGGAGAAGTTTTCTGTAACAATGTATTTCAAAACAAGTTGTGCCTTTATTCTCAGAAAAGGTTTGAAAAGTAACCAAGTACCATCCAGTCGTAGGCTGAGGTTTGGCTAAGAAATCTCTCTTGCCGACAGAAGTTACAGGGCAAAGTGACAGATGGATCACGAGGAATTCATAGTAAATAGTCAACACTCACTGTCCAATGATTTGATTGGCTTATAAAATGCTACCGGTTGCCTGCCGACAATTTGGTATATATTTTTTTAACTCTCTGGAATATGAAGCTTATGGTGGCACTTCTGCTGTTCATTCAAACGATACAATACAGTGCATATGGCAGGGTAACGAAAACCTTTTCTTGCTTCAGAGGGAGTAGATTTTTGTGTTAACTGATTGTTTATGTAATGGAGGGGGAGAGGGGGGGTTGGAGGGAAGGAGGAAGGGGAGGTGGAATAGTTCTAATAGTTGACATTTGCAGCGATTATACTGCCAAACTGTTGCAATCTCTCAGCCTGACATGATCTTGTATTTCCAGAGTCCAGTATAGCATCGCTTAAACAGGTAGCGATCCTGAAGAGTGGCCAACTACCCACGCTGAACCAACTCATTCCTTATCTAGAGCTGTCTTCTAATCAAGAATATGTGGTTCAGAGGATAAAAGGTAAGAGTACTTTTTTGGGGGGACCTATTTTAAGCATTTGACTTGATAAGAGGGGTTGAATTGGATTCGTGTATGTTGCAAAGTATCAGTAAAATGTGAAAAAGAAACACTTATTGAATAGGCTACTTTACTACTTTAAAACAAAAAGAGTAAAGCCACACAGTTAGTTCTAAGAACATATTTTGTCAAATAGTTGAAACAAAGTATATGGTTTTCCATTCACAATTTAGAGAGTCTTTAAGTCGCATTCTGTTTGTGGGATTGGTTAGAGACTGGTGGTAACCGCAGTTGACTGATGGGAAGGAAAGCGACCTTCCTTGTAGTTGTTTTTATGACCAAACATGTCGTAATTGTTACAGAATTTTAAGCACTGAATTGTAATGACTGATACACGTTAGATAAAAAATACATACATATCTTCAAAATGACCTCATGCTTGGATTCACAAACTCTGCGATCACTCGGATTATGTCGATTGTGGTTGCCAGGGCATGTTTTCGTTTTCGTCCTCTGAGGAATTTTCTCGTATCATCGTGCCGGATGCTGACATTAGTTAAATCTATGCTTCTGATGTCAGAGATGCTTTGAAAATGACTTTCATATTTGTTCTGTTTTTTTTTCTTGTAGATCTTGGTGGCGGTGGATACCTTAAAGATTTCCGATGGGATAAAGGAGGGGACTATAAGGGCAAAAAATGGGACAAGGAACTACCATCAGACAGTGCGGTTAGTGTATTAAGGACTTGTTTACCTCTGGCGACACTGCTTCTGGGAAGTTCGTTAAGGACCCAAAAGAGTTATCATTATTGTCCTCGGTGGCTTCTTGCCACCATAGAGTTACAACCAATTAGAATTCCTTCTCTGTAGCTGCCATCTTCTTTTCAAGACTATCAATATGATTCGATTATATATAGATTGCTTCGCCATGCTCTGTTGAAAATAGACATTTGGAGCTCTCTGTAATACCGATCATTCATTGACCTCTTTCCACAAGAAAAAAATGTTCACTGGCAGACCTCCAATCTCCGTTTGGTCATTTAATTATATAGTGCTACTTGCCTATAACAGATGCTGTCTCATATAAATAGTGAGAACCATACTTCACTGTTGAGTAGTTGTAGTATAAATGAATGGGAATCGTCTGTGCTCGATTTCCAGTGTAGATGCTATCAATGTATTGTGTCGTGTAGATGTACTGTCTTTTCTAGGTATGCCAATGTATCGCTTAAGAAGTCACAAGCTTTTCAAAGATATTAAAACCTATATATAGATATTAAATGTTGGTGAGTATAGACAACACGCTTTAATACATTTGTTAAGTGATTTCATCAACTTAAGCATGAGTTGTGTGAGGAAGGACTGTTCCTGAGGGAAGCAGATGGGGAGGGGTAGGACGGAGTTGTGTTGAGAGGGGGAGGCAGTTTCTTTTTTATTTTACGAGCATGTTACATTTTCCAATTTGTGGGGTGGGGGGGGGGAGTTTGTTAATAGCAATTTAGAAAAACTGAAATCTTGTGCATTTCTTTCGTTCCACCAAGAAATTCATTTTGGTCTGTTTCTCTTTGCAGCTGGTTATGCACATGTTTTGTACATTTATGGACTCGCAGTTACCTCCCGATCCAAAATATCCCGATGGAAAAACATTCACCACCCGTTACTTCATGAAGACACCAGATAAGCCAGGTAATGGTAATGTGGCAGCCAAAACAGTTTAAGTCCTGTAGACTTTTCTGAGGGATATTGAATGCTATCCTATTCTTTTGTATGATAAATGGCAAAGGTAATTTGATTAATGTTGCAGCCAACACTAATGGCAGATTTAATCGATACCAAGTCGAGCAGAAAGTGTAGGTTAAGTATTATCAGGGAGGCGAGGGGTGTGGGGGGGGGACGGTTGTCTGTTTACTTTCATCCTTTGGTAGCAGTTTCCTAAATTCAGTGGGAGAAAAAGCACAGTGAAAAAGGCATGGAAATGTTTGCTAAGACGGGGAAGGGCAAAATTTTTCCTTTTGTGAATGTATTAGAAAGCAGGGTAGAGATAGACATTTTGTCTATATAAGGTAAGGCAGGCAAGATATTGGCCTATTGTCAATATATGGTAAGGTAGGGTAGAGGGTGGCCTTTTGTCAACATATGGTATTGCAGGGCAGGGTAGAGATAGACATTTTGTCAATATTTGGTATGGCAAAGTAGGTATTGTCTTTTTGTCACCCTATTGTAAGAGAGGGTAGGGATTGTCTTATTGTCACAGTATTGTAAGGCAGGGTAGGGATTGTTCGTTTGTCAATATATGGTAAGGTAGGGTAGGGATTGGCCTTCTGTCAATATATGGTAAGGCAGGGTAGAGGGTGGCCTTTTGTCAACATATGGTATTGCAGGGCAGGGTAGAGATAGACATTTTGTCAATATTTGGTATGGCAAAGTAGGTATTGTCTTTTTGTCACCCTATTGTAAGAGAGGGTAGGGATTGTCTTATTGTCACAGTATTGTAAGGCAGGGTAGGGATTGTTCGTTGTCAATATATGGTAAGGTAGGGTAGGGATTGGCCTTCTGTCAATATATGGTAAGGTAGGGTAGGGATTGGCCTTCTGTCAATATATGGTAAGGCAGGGAAGGGTAGAGATAGACATTTTGTCAATATTTGGTATGGCAAAGTAGGTATTGTCTTTTTGTCACCCTATTGTAAGAGAGGGTAGGGATTGTCTTATTGTCATTGTATTGTAAGGCAGGGTAGGGATTGTTCGTTTGTCAAGATATGGTAAGGTAGGGTAGGGATTGGCCTGTCAATATATGGTAAGGCAGGGTAGAGGTTGTCCTATGTCATTGTATTGTAAGGCAGGGCAGGGATGTCCTCCTGTCAACATATAGTATTGCAGGGCAGGGATTGTCTTATTGTCATTGTATTGTAAGACAGGGTAGAGGTTGGCCTTTTGTCAATATATGGTATTGCAGGGCAGGGACACGAATATGCTTAGCATCTTTGGTTCTTAAGACAATGTGAATCATCTTGTTTGGTATTATTTAAAAATGAAATGTTACTAGATTATACATGGTTACATTTTAATCTTAGAATAATTGCCAACCACCCCCTCCCCCCCCCCTCTCTTGGAAATTCTATGTGATTGCTTTTTTCTCTTCTACTTTGGTAATTCCAAAGAAAAACATGCTAGTATCTGAAGTTCTGATCCTAGTGTGATGTTTCTCCTTCTCACTCCCTGGCAGTAATTAAATTTTGTATCTTTCCATTCCAGATCTGAAGAAAGATAATATCCTGATGTTTCAGACTAAAATCACACCAGCTCATTACAAGATCATTCTTGGAGATGATACGTGGGACCTAGCAAAGGTTTGTATGATCCATTGATGTACACAATCTGGAAACGGCAAGTAATTCATGGCATCGATTCTTGCCTGATGGATTTCGGTCTTCCAGTTGGGGGCTCCATTAGATAACCTAGGGGTCAGGTCACTTAACTTTGAACTAACACAGTGCGACATCCTAATACACCCCCCAGCCCTCCATTCCTTTCCTTTTAGAAATCACCTGGCATTAGCTTAAAGAGATATTCCAGTGGCTGAAATAGATTGCTTAATATATAAATCCTGGAAATTTTCTGCATCTTTAGGTCAAAACAACACCCTCATAGCATGTTGTGAATGCACCTGGCAACAGCAGAGTGAATGATGTCATTGTGGCAACTCAGCGGAAAATGCCTGTTTTTGTGATATTTAACTCACTTATAGTCGTAAGGGCAAAATAATATTTGATGAAACGGTTGACAGACAACCTTGCCAGCTAAGCAGACATTCTAAATGTGTCAGGTTTTGGGGATGAAAGCAACAAGAGTATCATGTCCAGTTATGTACAAGATGAGATGAGATGAGATTATTCTATTTCCATCTGTATCACATTGCCACTGGAATACCCCTTTAACTCTGCTTATATAAACAAACTCCTCTAACCGGGCCTGGTACAGTTGCTGTTTGCCTAACTTAAAACCTCTAATGAAATGCCATTTCCTCTATTCACATTACTGTAGTGTTGTTGATGCATTGTTGAGTTAGGTCCATGTACCGCGAGGCTTTTTTGCCCACGGATAATCTACCCTTTTTATTAAATTTATTCTCTGTCAAAATGTTAACTTGCCCAAATAATTCAACCCTTGGAACTCTGCACCAATTAGATATACCTCGTTTAGTTATTTGGTACCAATGTTTATCATCTCTGTTCGTTTCTCTTTACTCACAGGGTCGTAGCAATATGTTCCAGGCCATCCTGTTCTTCCTACATCACATCAGATCGAAACATAACGGTATGCTTGGGTAAGTCTAAAGACCTCTTTTTGGAAAAACTTTTGGGAGTTCAGTTTTGGATCTCACAATGGAAGTGAAATGAGTAGAGGAATTTTAAGGAGGTGCTTGTGAATCATAATAACTAAATTACCTTAGATTCCTGCATATGATAAATTGATGGTTTTGGGAGTTCAGTTTTGGATCTCACAATGGAAGTGAAATGAGTAGAGGAATTTTAAGGAGGTGCTTGTGAATCATAATAACTAAATTACCAGAGATTCCTGCATATGATAAATTGATGGTTTTGGGAGTTCAGTTTTGGATCTCACAATGGAAGTGAAATGAGTAGAGTAATTGTAAGGAGGTGCTTGTGAATAATAATAACTAAATTGCCAGGGTTCCCTGTACATGATAGGTTCATAAATTGATGGTTTTCCTTGTGTGTTGCTAAAAATTTTCTGTGAGAAAGACCTCCATTGTGGTAGTAAAATATAGTCACAAACTAGTTGTAGAATGGGGAGAATTTGCCTTAATGTTAGCTCAATAACATTGAAAGCTTTCTCTGGCTTTCAAGTCTGTGACGCACATCAATTCAACTCCCTGTACTGCATTTAATTATAATAATTATAGCGAACAACGAACACTGCATCGTCCTTGGTTTTCAGATCTCTTCCTTGTTCTTTCTTTGCAGGAGAGTAAATCTGGGCCCTGCGGGAATAAATCTGCTGGCTTTAATAAAGGACGACTTGCAGCAACTGTTGGAGTAAAGATTGTCAGCCCGTCACGCCTGACCAAGGGGTGAAGAGACCTTCCGCTGGAGTGCCAATCACAGAAGCAAGATAAAATACAGTTCCTTATTTAAAGATGACCTTGCAGTTAAGATCTAAAATAAGAAAATAACATGCGTATCTTTCAGATCGGGTGGGTCGTATTCGTGTTCCAAAATTTAGAAGCACAGTAAGTCAATTTCGGTTTTTACCCATCGACCTTGAGGTTTCTGTCCTTACAGTAGGCCGAGTAAAGGAGGTTATAATGCGTTTTCGATGCTAGTAATAGCCTGTATGTCTCTCGAGCTCAAAGCTTTATGAAATCCCTCAAGGTGTTTGGCTTAAACAGATATAAGTATTTTCAAAATTGGCTGCCAAGTTAAGAAAAAAATATGTAATGTTATATTAATGATCAGGCAACAGTGATGTCATAAAGACAGGTGTATTGTTTCAAGTGTTACGTTTAGTTGTAAACAATTGAGGGCAGTCTTCTTGAACACCGATCAGCTGGTGTGAAACTTGGTAATTCAGCTACTTGAGCCTAGTAGTTTCTTGAAGTTGAACTTGTCGTCACTTGAACTTGTGAACTATCTGAACTTGAACTATCTGAAGTTGAACTTAAACTTGTAGTTTCTAATAAGCGTAAATTTCCTTGCTAAACTTAAAGTTGAACTTGAACTTAAACTTTGTTTTGTGAGAGCGTTAATTTACTTTCCGAACTTGGACTTGAACTTAAACTTGACGATTTTAGAAAACGGTATATTTCTTTTCCAAACTTGAACTTAAACTTGACGATTTTCCCAAAACGGTAAAGTTGTTAACGAACTTGGACTTGAACTTAAACTTGGCGATTTTTGAAAATTTATTTTCCTGAACTTGGACTTGAACTTAAACTTGACGATTTTCGAAACAGTAAATTTATTAACGAACTTGGACTTGAACTTAAACTTGACGATTTTTGAAAATTTATTTCCGAACTTGGACTTGAACTTAAACTTGACGATTTTCGAAACAGTAAATTTATTAACGAACTTGGACTTGAACTTGACGATTTTTGAAAATTTATTTCCGAACTTGGACTTGAACTTAAACTTGACGATTTTTCGAGAACGGTAAAATTTATTAACGAACTTGAACTTGAACTTGACGATTTTTGAAAAACTTATTTCCGAACTTGGACTTGAACTTGACGATTTTTCGAGATCGGTAAAATTTATTAACGAACTTGAACTTAAACTTGACGATTTTTGGAAAATTTATTTCCGAACTTGGACTTGAACTTAAACTTGACGATTTTTCGAGAACGGTTAATTTATTTACGCACTTGGACTTGAACTTAAACTTGACGATTTTCAAACACGTAAATTTGCTCACTAAACTTGGACTTGAACTTGACGATTTCCAAAACCGTGAATTTACTTTCTGAACTTGAATTTACTAAAAATCCTTCAAACTGTGCTAAACGAGTTCCTGTAGCTTCTGAATTATCTGTTACATATCATTACAAAATATATTACATATCATCACAAAGTAACGATGTTGTATACATATCGTCACAAAGTAACGACGTTGTATACATATCGTCACAAAGTAACGACTTTGTATACATATCGTCACAAAGTAACGACGTTGTATACATATCTTCACAAAGTAACCACGTTGTATACATATCGTCACAAAGTAACAACGTTGTATACATATCGTCACAAAGTAACGACGTTGTATACATATCGATACAAAGTAACGACGTTGTATACATATCGTCACAAAGTAACGACGTTGTATACATATCGTCACAAAGTAACGACGTTGTATACATATCGTCACAAAGTAACGACTTTGTATACATATCGTGACAAAGTAACGACGTTGTAAAAGTAACGACGTTGTATACATATCGTCACAAGGTAATGACGATGTATACATATCGTCACAAGGTAACGATGTTGTATACATATCATGACAAAGTAACAACGTTGTATACATATCGTCACAAAGTAACGACGTTGTATACATATCGTCACACAGTAACGACGTTGTAAACATATCGTCACAAAGTAACGACGTTGTATACATATCGTTACAAAGTAACGACGTTGTATACATATCGTCACACAGTAACGACGTTGTAAACATATCGTTACAAAGTAACGACGTTGTATACATATCGTTACAAGGTAACGACGTTGTATACATATCGTCACACAGTAACGACGTTGTAAACATATCGTTACAAAGTAACGACGTTGTATACATATCGTTACAAGGTAACGACGTTGTATACATATCGTCACACAGTAACGACGTTGTAAACATATCGTTACAAAGTAACGACGTTGTATACATATCGTTACAAGGTAACGACGTTGTATACATATCGTTACAAGGTAACGACGTTGTATACATATCATGACAAAGTAACGACGTTGTATACATATCGTCACAAAGTAACGACGTTGTATACATATCTTCACAAAGTAACCACGTTGTATACATATCGTCACAAAGTAACCACGTTGTATACATATCGTCACAAAGTAACGACGTTGTATACATATCGTCACAAAGTAACGACGTTGTATACATATCGTCACAAAGTAACGACGTTGTATACATATCGTCACAAAGTAACGACGTTGTATACATATCGTTGCAAAGTAACGACGTTGTATACATATCGTTACAAAGTAATAATGTTGTATACATATCATTACAAGGTAATAATGTTGTATACATATAGTAATAATGTTACAAATAATAACAGGCATTCAGTGAGATTGATTCATTACACCAATTAGCTTCACCAACTCTCCCTGAAAGTTTGGCGATCCTGAAGCTACTTCTAAGGGTTAGGCCTAACACGGACAATATAAATAAAAGTTAACAGCTTGTTATGAGGCTAGTTCACTGTTGATTTTAAGAATTATTGTAAATAAGTAACAAATAATACACATTTTGTATGTTATCCCTCTCTCTCTTCCTTCTTTATGCAATGTGTCTTTTTCTTTAAACAAAATATCGGCTCTGTTTCAATTCATGCAATTTACAACGGTGAAGAAAAAAATAATTTGGCAGGATGTCATCTTGCTATATATACACAGATGAATAAATTACATTAGTTGCATATCGTCTTCGTGGAATACATATACTCGTAACCCAAAACATGCATGATAAGGATTTACAATTAATTACTAATAATTAATTAATTAATAAAGTTGAAGGCACACTTATTCGTTCTCAAATAGCAACAAGTGAAAAGGAAGACGAGCATTTTCACTGGACAGCCAGCTTAGCTTTACTAAAGAGAAGTAGAAGTTAAAGAACGTATTTCTATTGGCAAGATCGGCCGCACTGCAGAATATTTTACACTATGTTCCAATATTTCAGCACCTTTTTTGCATTTTCAATTTACAAGTTCCATTTCAATATTTTTCACACCAATACTAGATTAGGGATGCGTGTTTGGTAATTGCACAAATTACCAATACCCAATAATGAACAAATAAACCTAGGGGTCATGTCACTTAACTTTAAACTAAGCAGTTCAACAATTTCATACATCCCCCCCCCCACCTCCCTTCCTTTTAGAAATTACCTTGCATTAGCTTAAAGGGATATTCTGGATTGCTTGATAAAAATCCTGGAAATTTTCTGGTTGCATTGACCAGTCGGGAATAATTTATGTGGTCCATATGGTATAGCACATTGGGCCAGATTACTCTACAACAATGCAGCGATGTATAGCAAGTTTTTGAACCATACCCCATTTTCAGAATTTTACCAATAAAAAACCATAACATCTCAAAACTGCTATACTTATTCTCTGTAACATAAAAGAGGTAGGAGTTAAAGAGCTTAGATTGCCCTTTAATGGTGTCAATTGTTTTAGTGTACCTCCTCTTAACATGATCTTTGAAGAAATAGAAACACCCCTGAATGCTTCTTTAAACTGACCACCATTTAGTAATAAATGATCAATTTTCCCCTCTTACTTATATCACTCTCTTTCACCACCAACAACGATCCATGCAACACTACTACTGGTGCCTTTTCAAGGCAAATCTTTGCATGGAGTAAATTAGTACTTACAAATTTCAACCTTTCTTTGTCTGTCATGAAAGTTCATGATGATTTTGCCATCATAAGTACACATGTCACTGATGACGTACCAATGTTAACTGTGACTCCTGCCCTGCCCCACCATATATAGTAAGTATAGCACTTGGACTATTAAATAACAAGTTGCAGCCATCATATGCTATGGTGACATCACCAACTGTTTTAGTTTCTTACAATAAATTAAACCTTTTTTTGACAATTGGAGGGTCATAATTATATGTTAAAATTTTAAGAAAATAAATAAAATTAAAAGATTGCTACATTCACGGAGGCCTTTAAAATAGTCGCAAAAGTTAATACCGATAGGAGAATCACACATATGGAAGTAGTTTCTAGGCCCGGGAGTAACTGATGGCGCGATGGCTTTGACAGCAATGGTCCTAACTACACTCGTAACCATTGATATCAATTCTCATCAGAATTATGCAAGTGGTGTTAAAAAATGTTCTTCGTCGTGTGGGCACAATTAAACCAGTTGTCAAACTTCAACAGTTCTTGACAATGATCACAAGTTCAGCCCATATATTCTCATTTCGGAAGACCTGCTCGCGACATTAACAAAACCGAGCTTGTATGACACAATTCCAGCTCAATCGTCTCCCGGGACAGAGAGCAAACGCAAGGTTTCTCAAACGCACGGGGACTCTTTCATCTTCACAATCCTTCGCTGCCGACGGAAGAAGTTCACGCGAAGCAGAAAACTCGAGCTATCTGGACTTGTTGAATGGCCGCAGCGACTCGGAAAACGAATCGAGAAGAGACGAATGTAGCAAGCAATCCCAGTCGGGGGACTCTCCCTCTTTCCTCTTCATCAGCAGGAATTCAGTTCTTAACTTGAGTTTGCTGAGCCACATGAAACCCTCTCTACAGTCTTCTCGGAATCTCGTTCGGAATAAACCTGCAAAGATAAGGAAGGGAACACATTAAACAACACTTTGTAGGTTGTATTGAACTACAAATAAAAAAGGACATTACTTTGTAACCACCCACTTTTTAAAAGGCCATCGGTATTAGTCACAGATTTTAGCATGCGGAAAATTGTCTAAAGGCATTGAAGACTCGCCCCAAACCGCGTGCCGCGCTCTGAAAAAGTTAACTTTCCGTTGCTTGCAAGTGAAGTTTTTCTTCTAGTCGCTACAAAATGCAGACAGTAATGAAACGTGATACCTTGTTATCTTTTATCTAGACCTGAGATGTCCATCGCTGCTATGTACACTGTGTTGTGGGTATTGACCGTAGCTGTATGTATTGACACTACACTAGTGTTGAATTACCGACGGTAGCAAGCTGTGTGTGTACTTTCTGGGATCGATGGTGGTGTGTAACACTTCTGTTACACCTCATTCGAAACTAGAAGTCAGATTACCGGCATGACGTTTCTTTGTGCGCGAGTCTTCACACCTGTACATAATCTCCTGGAGATGTACAAATTATTAGCAGGCATCCCATAAATGAGAGTTCAGTTAGACAATTAACCGAGTCATAACTTCTAACTGCACAGCAGGATAAGGAATCTTGAAATTTCATGAATAATGAGTGACCAATAATTATTTTACTTTCTAGCGTAGTTTGTGCCAGTACTGACGACCTTCAACTACTGTATGGGCATGTGTCGTAGTGCAGTTTGCATCTGTCACATGACACACCCCAGATTCACATAACCAAAACAGATTCAAGATCTACAGCATTAAGTAACAGACTCCTCCAAAAGCCCTGCTTTGTGGTTCGACCTGTGCTGCATTCTGTACCGAGCCAACGAGTTTCACACCAGTCACAGTAAAATACTCATACAGACAAATATATCCACAGTAAAAACCTACTCTTTGACATGTCAGCTATATTCCAGGAAACATGAAGGCTTTCTTAAAAGGGTGCCTAGTGACATAAATGACCCCGGGATCTGACCTGGTTTCAACGCCACTGGCCTATTGCTCCCTGCCTTTGTACATTAAAATGAAACCGCTCATCATTCTGTACACTCCTGAGTCACACTGCAATGTACCACAATCATTTGGCTTACTGTAGTACACAGGCGGTCCTTCAAAATCTACTGGCTGGATGTCAGTGGATTTTGGTCGTTTGCAAGAATAAAAATTAGGTACTGGTGTTTTTCACCTAGCGAAACATTGAGGACATGAACACCTGTTAAGTCGGTTAGAAATTGTCAGTCAAAGCAGTTGGCGTGATTTCCGCACCTAACATATGAATAACTGCTGCTTTAACAGCGAATATTATTGGGCTGCTTTAAAAAGCCTGTAACTCCTGACGATGCCAGTGAGAACCTATTTTTAAGCCATTAAATTTTTTAAGCACTTGCCTTCTTTAGCAAGTTGCAAAATCCAAGGCCGGCTACAGTCCAATGTTCTCAGCCAAAAGATACCATTAGAGGCCCACCCCCTTCCCCCACCACCCTCCTCCCCACAACCCACACTACCCCTCCTCCCCACAACCCACACTACCCCTCCTCCCATCTTCTTGCATTTAAGTTCTAATATACCTCATTCTGGTACAACAACAAACATCTTTAGATAATAAGACCTATCACTGAAAGTAAAAAATTTAAAAAAAAAAAATTAAGTAAAATGGTACTCGAGCACACTAAACTTGTAAGCATTGTTGATAATGACAGTTTGATCAATCACGGCAACAACTTCAAATCCCAAAAGGCAAGGACGATGAGAGCCACTGGGACGACAGACCCAATCGTACAAAGGCAGTGTACAGTATGTGGTGCGACAAGCCGCTTCCTTTAACACTTGTTAGTTGCACAATGCTGTCCTTTTCATTTATTTGTAGATCATTTGAAACTTTGGATCATGTACTTTGCTTAGGATGTACTTTCCGAAAATTGTCGAAGAGGATGGTACTCTAATTGCACAGAGTAAGTATAGATCTGTAACAAGCTATGTCTGAGCTACAAAATAGAGCATTTTTTACCCCACCATCTCTTTTGATTCTGCATAAAAATTACTCTTGATTTTTTGGCCAAAAAAATTCCCCCCTTTTTCTTTTTTAATGGTAGTTTTAAGACATTGTCGTTTTAATATCCTGTAAAATGATGACCGCAATAGGGACAACTGACTCATGGCCAAAGCGAGGAGGAATGGTACCGATTTCTCCCAACAACTTTTTACATTTTTAAAGTTAGTCTTTGGTATACAGAATCTTTATTACCGACTAAATTAATAAACCTGAAAACTTTCCATACAAAATGTGTAAGCTCAATCAGGGTTGGATCCATGATTTTTATAAAGGAGCAGGTGTTTTGGCACTGGGGCTGTAGAACCCTCTCTCCATGTGTGGGGGTGTCTGGCAAGGGTGTCTGGGAGAATCCTCCACCAAGAATTGTTTCTATGTCAAATAGTGCATTCTGAGGGATACTTATGGGACCACAAAGTTTTATGGGAGGTTAACCCCCCCCCCCCTCCTGCATCCCACACCTGTAAATTATTTCATTAACACTTACTTGGATTTTTATTTTTCATGATGTCCTTCCCATATCTCCTGATGAGGACTTGAACAAGTTCAATCACCGCATTCAGTACGTTTTTGTCCTTTACTTGGAACAACCGATCCACGATAGGCAGAACTCTGACTGTTAATCTCAATGTCCATCTTGCTCTGTAAATAAAAAAAACAAAGAGAATTGCAAGTAGATTGTTTGTGGATCCAGCATTACATGAGAAAACATTGGTAAAAAAGTACAGAATGCCAGTGTGTTGAAGCATTTTCATGTTAATAGAAAAAACAATTCACAAAACTATACCTAAAATCTGTCCCTGATAAATTTACTCAATCATGTAGGTGGTTCTGTTGAAAAGTTTGCATTTGATAAATATTGTCAAATGATCAGAGAGAATCTGTATTCACTTGAATTTGTACTCACTTGAATTTGTATTCACTTGAATTTGTATTCACTTGAGTTTGTATTCACTTGAATTTGTATTCACTTGAATTTGTATTCACTTGAATTTGTATTCACTTGAATTTGTATTCACTTGAATTTGTATTCACTTGAGTTTGTATTCACTTGAATTTGTACTCACTTGAGTTTGTATTCACTTGAATTTGTATTCACTTGAATTTGTATTCACTTGAATTTGTATTCACTTGAGTTTGTATTCACTTGAGTTTGTATTCAATTTCCCATAAATACAATAAACTACCATGTATGTTGCCAAACCATAGACAAATACCAGGGATAACGAGTGAAGTTCTTGACAAAAATGGTTTATAAAGATTCTCATGCTGGGACATCTCCCCTAAAATCCTTTAAACATTACATCCCGAATAGTACAATAGTACATGCTACCTAGTCACATTGTCATAACTTGTTATACCTGAGGTTCACAGCAACTCGAAGGGTGTTAGAATACTGGTCCCCTAACAATTAAGATTGATTGACTTTATGAACTCATTCTGACAGAATTGCTAAACACACTATCTACAAGGAGAAGTCACGTCATGCATGCGTGAGCCCTTGATGCCCTCTTATATTCCTAAGTGGCTTCGTCTAACTTAATGAGACTTAAACTGAAACCAATGTCATTTATTGCAAGAGGTGATTAGAAAGAGCATGTGCTTCCCCACCAAGCATCCTAGAAATGTTTCATCCCATTTGTGAGACAACCATGGAATGTTCCTATGCCATGATGCATAAGATTAAAACTGACATCAAAGGAGCCACAAAATCTCTAAGGTCTAAATGTCATGACTTAACATTCATTATGTTGTGTTTCCTCTCACTCACTCACTCTTTTTTATTCTTTTCTTTTGGGGTGAGTGAGGGGGGTGGGGGGGAGAAGGGTAAGTATTGGTCAGGGTGGTGTCTGCACATATTTCTTCTACAGTATTGATGTGTGAGATCAATGTGGGCAACTGAGAGACAATTTTGCCAAAAAACATTACTAGGTGTTATCATAATCTAATTCAACAAAGCACAATATTCACATTTAATCACAAACATACAAACAAGGGTGCATAGCAATAAGAAATTTTCACATTGAAACATAGAAGTGACATAATTTTATTAACATTCAACAGGAACCATACAACAAATATGGTATGAAAACATCTGCTACTATACATACCCATAGGACTTTTCATGACAAAATGTAAAGGAAATGAATAAATAGAATGTAGATTATGATAAAAGTCATGTGCAACATACCCTGTCATGCATCCATCCTGTTAGTCGACAATCTTTTCTTAAATTGGGATTATATATAGGAAATCAAGGAAAACCTGGAGCATTTGCTCACTATAATTTTAAAAAATTAATTAGGGCACAGTGCAGGGTAAATTATCTCCTTACTTTGTTATTACACTAATTGCTAATTCCCAATAGATTTACAAAATTGTTCTGTCAAAGATCAAAAACAGGACATGAAATTGGGACTTGTGGTAAGCCTTTGCTAATTACTCATCTGTGTCAGTATGTCAGCCCCGCCCACGCAACGTAATCATCTATTCATTAATTCCATTGATTGTCCAGTAACGCTGTATGGAATGGCGATTACGACAATAAATCAGACGTTTAACCCTCCATCGCTACTATGTTTATTATGTTTAATCTCAAGCAGAGTAATATAATCTATTGATTCACTCCATCAATTCTCCAGATCATTGTATGTAGAGTAACGCTGTATGGAATGCGGATTACGACTTAAATCAGACGTTTCAAGGGTGTGAAGACTCGCGCAAAAGGAAAGTCTAATGCCGGTAATCTGACCTAGTTTCGAATGAGGTGTAACAGAAGTGTTAGACACCACCATCGATCCCAGAAAATACATACACAGCTTGCTACAGTACCTTTGTTAATTAGACACTAGTGTACAGTCAGTACATACAGCTGCGGTCAATACCCACAGCACAGTGTACAAACGTTACAGCGATGGTATTCTCAGGTAGAGTTCAGTCTTATGGGAGGCCATTTGTGACATAAATGAGATACTTACTCGTCCGATGCTAGTAAGTTCAGTATGCTGGCCCAGGCAGGGTAGTCGTCTTCTAAATCCTCCAGGTCGTAGAGTAACGCCGACCTCCTGCTCTCCTCCTTCCTCACCTCGGGGACGATCGAGTACGGCGAGGCCAGCCTCTGAGTCAGATGGTTGAATGTGTCTAACGCCTCTATGTATTTACCGTTCACCCACAGGGTACAGACTTCATAAGTGGCCTGAATCAAAACAAAGGAAGACTTTTGAACCGTCGGGCTTGATGAGCACTGAATGTGTTTGAGCCACGTTGTGAAGGGAATGGGTTAGGTGTGCAGAGAGTAGACCGGCGTATAAGAAAGCTACCCGCATCACTTCTGAGGTTTAACTTGACCGTTTACCTCGGTCTGCCCATGTCACACTACCCTATTTCCATGGCCCCGGTGAAATTTAAATATTGAACGACGACGAATTCTTGGAAGGCTTAGAAATGAACTCGTAGAGTAAGATGGTCGTCACCCTGTGTACTCTCTTACATACTGAGGAATATGGAGGGATAAAAAACTGAAATTGACTGATCAACTGTTATTAATTTCAAAAATGTACCATCTTTCTACATTTTCACACATTACCTGCTACCAATCTTCTAGTACAGCTTTCACACACTCTGTTCACTTCTGATTATTATTCTTTTCTTTCCTTTTTCACACGTTTAAATTTAACTTACCAATTCACTTGGAGAAGTGAAAATCCTCCACAAAGGCTTATCAATGCTACTGTACAGAACCAGATGTTTAGATGCCCCTTCCCCCCTTCCCCCTCCCCTCCCCTTCCTCTCCCCTTCAAACTGACACCAACTTTGATGACCAGACAGAATGTCTGGAGCCACGAGCCATAAAATTGTAACCTGCTGCAATAATGCAAAAGCAATTCACTTCATATGATTATTAGTCATGCTTTGAGATATCGTTATTTTTGTCCTTGAGCAATCAAGCTTTGTTTAAGAAGCCGCCACTACACTTGCGCTACCCTCACGGAACAGGTGGCAGGAAGCCATCCAACAGCCTTGCTTCCCGGTAACTTCCTACTAAGATTTATGCCACAGCAAGACCTGTTACATATATACATATCTTCTAATAATGCAGATTATGTTTCATAGGCATCAAAAGTATTTGTCTGCAAACTTTTTCCCAGCTGGCTGATTAATAATCACTTGCACCTTTCTCAAGAATATCATACCTAGATGTTGCTTATATTGAAGGATTAGTAGAATGTAGCTTTTTGTCGATGGCGGTAAAACGCTTGATGAAATTTGCACATTGCCCATTGACCATTATTTGAATTTCTAGCGTAGAATGCTTCACTGTCACAACGGTATATCCATGACCTCCTAAAGTATCGAGTTAATGAGAGCGTCATGTCATTTGTCCCTCCTCGGATAGCAGAGCTGCTGTAATAAGGCTGTTCAGGATCGGGGTTTTAACACATATTCCCGATACCGAAAGAGAGGAAAATGTGACTAAGGAGTACCGGTCACACTTCATCCTGGTTGGGTAACAATCACGACAGGTGTTGGTATGACTAGTTACATCATGCTTATAGACCGTACGTGACTGGAAAAGCTCATTCAAATCCATCTGTCCACAGCTATGGCAAAGCAACTATTATGCGATTTCCAACATGAGGAGGCAAAATGATGCAATCCATGAAATGTACTCACTCACTTTCTCCTACAGTACTTGATATATTTAATTTTTTAAATTTAATTTGGTTTCGGACAGACCTTGCATAAATATCCTGTCTATAAATTTGATACTGAATATTCATAACGATGCTGCTCTTGCAGTGGTTGTTATTGTTCAAAAAGATTCAAACTGATCTTCCTTCGTAGAAATAACCTAACCTCCTTTTTTCTCAAAATCTTCCCCTTTTTTTTGGGGGGGGGGGAATATCCATTGACAGTTTCATTACATTTCAGGATATCCATAGCTTATAGAATCTTTATTTATACCACTGTCATTTTTGTCTTCTCCCAGCCATATCATTTCCCAGGATTTTTCCCTTCTTAGGTCTTATAAACCACTAAAGTGATTTATGACAGGAAAAAGGATACAAGTGTTAATACGTAAGGGAATAAGTAGTCTTTGCTTTAAAAGAAACTAATCCTAGCGATTATAACGGTGTTGATACGTCATGGTCCTACAAAATTGAATATTTGTCTTTGTTGAATTTCGAGGATAGTATCTATTCCCTTTTCAATAGGGACTCAATGATACCTTGTGACTTGACCGCCATGATCATATGGTTGTAATACAGTCTTGATGTAAGGGGGAGGGGACTGGAGTCGAGAGTTGATCCCCTGGTTTGGTTTTTGTGCCCAGGCTCTATTATATTGGGTGACTTTTCTTAAAGGAGTATCTACTTTGAAGGTTTACAGTAATCACCTTGGATTGCTCCATTTAAAAAAAAAAAAAATTAAATACGGATGACGTGACCTACTTCTAATCAATGTTCGCGCCGGCGCTCGAGAAGTCGTCAATAAAGAGTTAAAAAAAACCATCGCAAAAAAAATCACAATAATAATGATAATAAGATTAAAAAAATAAAATAAAAACGTCACAAAATTCACTGTCACAAAAAATACACCTCTCTTCACATGAATTTAAAATCTGCTCAGTTAACAATTATAATCGGCTATAGTTAGTTAAATTATCCTCTGTAGGACTCACAAACAGCATGTTAGTAACCACTAGTAACTCACTTTGTCGAAGCCCACAAGTAAATTCCTTCTATCAATGGCACAGCCACTGGTATAATGTGCGTATTCTATAACACTAGGCCTAACCTCTACATGATCAATCAAGCTGACTTATTTAGTCTGTTTATAAGTTGTTGATGATAAATGGCATTTTCAGTGCTTTACAAAAATGGAGGAGGAAACATTTTACAAAGCGCATCTGAAATTTGAATTTTTTTTTTTCTTGTTTTGTTTCATTGAGTTATGTACCTTTTCGTAGCTTTCATATCACTAACATGAGAGAAGAATGCTGAAATTTTCTAAGGACGCCTTCGGCCCTCCCTTTACCCCCTACAAGAGGCTTTCCCCAGGGTAACCCCCCAGAACCCCCCCTTATGACTTCCCCAAGATTGCTAGCATGAATACTGCTTCTAATCCTAATAAAAGTGGGGAGTTTTGGTGCTCTTTCTTCGGTTTTCATATTTCTACCCATCTCCTTTATTTGTTCTCCACAATGTTTTTTCTTCTTCTTTTTTTCAAGTAATTGATCTCGTAGACGAGCCTCTCTTAACCTCTTCCACTACTCGCACCACTTGGCAATCGAAAATACGTTTTACACCCCGGCCTCCTTTAACCAGTGTTTGATGACCTTTAACTCTTGAGGGAAATTTTACTGTTCATGCCTATAGCTTCACAATTCACTGGGGTCATGCCTCGCACCCCCGAGGGGTGCGTGCATCCCGGGGTTGAGAGACCCTGTCCTAGACAAAAGCACCTGCACTCCTCCCTTGTGAACACCAATTTATGAATCATTATTTATGTATAATTATACATTATCATCATGGTATTAAAAGCTATACTTGCATAATGTACGAAAATCCAGAGAAGCGTCTCTATTGGGATTGTGAAAAAGGAGGCTTTCCATTGTCAAGGATAATTTCACCGATCAATTATGACTGGTCTCTTCTGACTAAAGGGAAGATGCTTATTACACATACCTAATAAAGAACCGTCCTAACTTGTTTGAGTCAGTGGAAAGTTAATTAGGTCTATACATGTTTCTGCTTTTTTTGCAGGAAGAATACATGGTCAGGGCAGGGTCCCTGCATTAAGTTTAGCTTTGCAAAAAAAAACACGCAGTGACATTTTTGACAGGCAGGATATGAGGGGGAAGCCTTGCAGGCCAAATGGATTGTTTCTAAACTTCTCACTGGTCTGTCTGCAATAACTTCCCTTCTTCGTTCTTACAAGCTGACCCCTCGACGGAAAAGAAAAGGGTTATTTATAGCTGCCATTTCAGGTTTGGTGCATCACTGACCAATTAATTTGTCAAAGGAACTGAGCTTCACCTTTGACGATCCTGCACGGATCAAAAACGTCAGGACCTTGCATATTTTTTTTTGTGTTTACATATCTAACCACAACAAGAACTTGAATGACATTAAAGTACATATAAACAGATTTGAAGAATGTTTCTTCTCACCAGTCCTACAATTTTTATTTTTTTTATTTTGTCTGATGTTTTTAGTAGTAATTCTTGAAGAATTGCTGTCAATCCTGTGTTTATTGGAAGACGACAACATTATTGTTTTTTGGTAAACAAAGTTGTTTAAAGGGTGTGAAGACTCGCGCAAAAAAAAAAGTCTAATGCCGGTAATCTGACCTAGTTTCGAATGAGGTGTAACAGAAGTGTTAGACACCACCATCGATCCCAGAAAATACACACACTGCTTGCTACTGTCGGTAATTAGACACTAGTGTACAATCAGTACATACAGCTGCGGTCAATACCCACAGCACAGTGTATACACGATACAGCGATGGACATCCCAGGTCCAGCTAAAGATAACAAGGTATCATGTTTCCTTACTGTCTGCATTTTGTAGCGACACAAACAAAACGTCACTTGCAAGCAACAGAAAGTTAACTTTTTCAGATATTGGGGCGAGTCTTCAATGCCTTTAAGACACAAAAACATTGATGGTTTATAAATGATGGCTCCAACCAATCAATACAGTTGTCTTTAAACATACAGAGGTCAATCGGTTCGAATACCATTCTAGCCAAATATTTCTTTGATCTTTTGCAAATTTACTTTACAAAAGTATGCACTGATCCATTTTCTTTCTGAACCTTGTAAGATAGATATCCTCTCTAAGGTACCTCTTCTTATGCAAACTCAATGGCCTTTATATAAATACCACATATGCTATTAAACAGCAAAATATTTTTTTGGGTGCTATGTAGAATTTTTCGAGGGGTGGGAAGGATGCAAAAGGGGAAATGTGAACTGATAATCTCACCTCGCCGCTGTCTTCCTCCAAATATCTGGATGAGGTGTCCGATTTGTCTTTGTGGTTGATATTCAGGTTTGCGACGTCCTCGTACAGGTGGCTGTAGGATCGACTCTTGTACGTGTTATTCACCAGGAGCACCACTCCCGAATCGTTCGAGGATGCTGTGCCGCACTTGTGGACGTTGCTGTTGCTGGCCTCGCTGCTGGACGGGGATAGATGTCTCTTCTTGACCTTGGCGTACGTCGGCTCGCTCCCCTCGGTCTTCTTGGCGGGCTTCGACACGGTCGCGTAGAGGAGGTCCACCGGCGGCTCGTCGTAGATGGGGTTATCGAAACCGTCGTAGTTGGGGCCAAACGATCTGACCAGGGACCTTCTGACGTCCCAGCTGGACTGGTAGTACCAAGTCCTCCTGGGTTTGGGAGGGGGCACCACCATGTCCACGTTCGAGCAGCTCATAGTCTTCAGTATGTCTGTTCTCTTCCTGCTCTTTCCCACGTCTAGTTCGCATACGCTCTTCGTGTCTCTGGGACTGCACAGGTGGTCCAGGGACCCCAGAGACCGACACTCCATTGGCCTACTGTACGGTTGGATGCAGTAACTACCGGAGCTACAGGACTGTGATGAACTCTGGCTGTCCAGTCTCTGCCGTTCCGTGGCTAGGAACCTGTCTAGCGTATTGTCGGAATCGTACCTATCCCCCTCCGGGTAGGTTTCCCTCTCGGGGACCGCCGAGTTCTCGAGAGCAGAGTCGAACCTCTCCGTGAAGTTTTCCATCTTGTGGTCGTCTAAGTTCTGATGGTCAGAGACGTACCCTTCTACGAGGGGCTCCGTCTTTGGGATGGTGGAGTTCTGTGGGGCGTTACCTAAGACTGACAAGAAGGCGGCATTCTCGTGCCAAGTCAGACCCTGGATGTCGTCCACCATGATGCTGAGCCGACTCATCCGGTAACATTCGTCGATGTACCTCTGGTCTCCTGCTTTCCTTCTGAAAGCACCCCACTCCGACATTTCTTGGTCTCTTCCGATTCTGTGAATGTGGTCATTGTCTTCACAGTTGCTACTGTTGGCTTCTTCCCCAGAGGACGACAACCTGGCACCTTCCACATCTTCCAGTCCCGAATCGAAAGACGCTTGTTTGAAATCCGCTGCTGGAGTTGCTGTTTCTTCCTGCGGCAGCCCAGAGGAAGGCCACCCCTGTCCCGTGTGACTCTCTCCGTCGACGTTTTCATAATGCGATACAACTCTATTCCACCTTTCCAATTCACTGGAAGATTCAGGATTACCGCTGGTACTGTCCTCAGAAACAACACCCTCGTTGAGAGAGTGTGGATGACAATCTACTTCGTCCTCCGTTCGGCCACCATCTGATTCAACATCTGTACAGACGTCCCCATCTTCGAGAAGATCATCGTCTACTGGGAACTTTGGTATTCCCGGTTCTTTCTCCTTCTCATTTAACAAGCCTGCTTTGACCAAGGCTTCCATAATGTCATATTCTGAATACACAGTGTAGTTGTCTGGCTGGACGTCGTAACTGTAGACGCCGTCAGACATTTCGTCTACGACGTCCTCGATTGTTCGACCGTCACGGTCTTCGTTAGGATCGACCCAGCACTGTTCCTCATCCTCCTCCTCCTCCCCTCTCTGCGCTGTCCCTTCCCATGAATTTTCGTCCTTACGATAACTGTCGTATTGCCCCTCGTGTCCGACCGCATCTCGGTCGTTATTGTTATCAATGTCCTCCTCGATATCAGAGTGAGGCGAGGTAAACAGACAGTCCCAATGATGCTCGTGAGCGGTCTCGTGATCCATCTCGACCGCTCTTTCGGTTTCCTCCTCGGTGGGCAAATCGCCTTTTTCAATTTCGGATGGCGACCCATCGATGTGATCCACTTCTCCCTCCCCACCTTCCATTCGTCCGCTCGAACTGTCGTCATCGCAGCGCACATTATTTTGGGGAGAGTGAGCTTCGTCGAGAAACCTCCAAGCCTCCTCGATGAGGTGATTCCGTTCTTCGTCCGTCAGGTTCGTTCTGTCCGTTGGTGGATGCTTACACTCCTCGTGAGGAACGTGCAAGAGTTCATCTCGCTCCTCTACGTCATCTCGGTGCTCGGGTTGATTAGCCTCTTCATCCCCTGATGGATGAACTTCATCTCCTATCGGATGATCCTGATCCCCTAATGGATGATTCTCATCGTAGACGACGGACTCCTCATGGTTCGACATGGCCTCTTCGAGGTCGATGGTCTCTTGCCGCTTCATCTTCCGTTTCATTTCCATCTTCGCTTGTTGGGTTGCGACCGCCATATCCAGAGAGGCGCAACGGACTGCAGGGATGCTCTCTCCATTGTCCAATGTTATTATCTGCAGTTTCTTAGAAAACGAGACGTGCTTCTCTCTGACCGACTCGGGGAAGGAGAAAGCTTTTGGTCGAAATCCATCTGAATCTGGTGGATAACTGATAAAGGGAAAAAAAAAACAAAATGGATTACAATCTGTTTCTATTAGTCTACCCAACTACCAAACTCAAACAGCAAGAAATTGCTCACCTCAGGAACTGTGTGGATGTGGAGGGGGGAGGGGGAGGGGTAGCAGGACAGTGGGAGAAGGTTTTAGTCACGGATCAACATTTTCCTACAACAGCCGATCAGTTTTTCTTTAATTTTCTGTAAGACCACAGTCACATTTTTGCAGCCGAACTTCTCTTCATTTGTTATTTTTTTTAAATTTTTTTTTGATGCCGAAGTTGATGGCTATTAAGAACACACACAGCTAGACTGCAAGAATTTATGGCATGTGGAACTATATAGGGTCAGACAGTGTCACATATAAGATAAATGGAGAAATATGGGTGAATATGAAATTAATGGTATATCCTTTTTTTACAAATTTTGAATATCCAAAAGGTTCAATATGTGTCAGCGTGCTACACAGTCAATCCAAATGATGCATATGAATTTCATAACAGACAGTTATGATAACAGACAATTATGATAACAGACAGGAAATGTTACAAAAAAACTAATTTTGATATTAAAGCGTGCGTTGTTGTGTTTTTCGCAATGTAAGCTCTAAAAGTTTCGCAAGTTGCAAATATACAAACAAAGGGTCAAAATCGAGGGCATAATTTGGCGAGTATAAGATACGACAGCCAAGATTAAGAACTTTCAGAAAGTTACGAACTTTTTTTTTCTTTTGGAATGCTGACATTTTGTGTGGCAAATGAGCTAGTTTATTCAAAGTTATCACCTTTTCTTTGAGGAATAACATCCAAAGCAAGCCATGAGCTTTGTAATGGAAGCCTGGATTTCTTGGGTCATCTCGTACCGTCGTGAGATCTCTCCGAGGCGATCTATTACTCCGTCTTTGATGCACTGCAGGATGTTGTCGGCCGACTGACACAGCTTCTCTGTTTCCTCAGCTGTAAATTCTACATAAGAAGAATTGGTCAAAATGAAAACAAATATAGCAATTCTTGAACCCTTTACATTTCAAGGCAGACTCTCTCAGTTTGGTTTAGAATAGCTTGATAATTAAACGTTTGGACTTCTTCTCACATCAAAATGACCTAAATTCGACGAATGAGTTTTGAAGCAGATTTTCTTTCTTTTTCGTATCATTACTATGACCCCTTACATATCGGTACTTGAGCACGAAAAAAGAAGAAGGAACTCAAGTCCTGTACATGAAGTTGGCAGTTTTGAACTTTCTTTCTGAGAGAGAGAACAAAAAGATATGATTGAAACAACCATGATATTTCATGTGTTACTCAATGGTTCTTGTCGTTTTACTCTCCATATCAGAGAGAGCTATAAAACATTCCAATATCTTGGTTTCCAATGTGGGTGGGGCCTTGGTGTTACAACTGGTCACTCAATGCATCAATTCAGTTTGTGACCACAGGCCTATCCCTACAGAATGGTACCTTCAAAAGTCAGAGAAAGTGTGCAGTAACCTGGAAGGGGTGGGTCAGTGGGTGCAACATGCTATAAAGTTGGCCAATATTTGCAGGTTGGGTAGTAGATGGGAAAGTGCATGTTTTGAGAGGAAGCCATTGAGAGAGGAAGGAGTGAAGTCAATCTAGCAAGATTCTGGGGATGGGGGGGGGAGGGGGGGTATGAGGTCAAGATTCTGAGTGGCTAGCTAGGCCATAGTGAGAGGAATAGGTTTTAATATATGAAGGATATGCCAAGCGACATCTCAAGCTACATCTCTCTACATCTGCCACCTCTGTGAACGTCGGCCAATCGCACGGCTGGACACAAACCGATGTTAAAAGTCAAGACCTGGCAGTAGTGTCAAGAATGTCTGTTTTTATTTATGTTAATTATTTGTGGAAGGAAAATACATCACGGATCCAAATCAGAGTATCAGCATGAAATCAGCTTTACCTTGTTCTAAGCACCAACTGGGTATATGTACCATCACCTCTGCCACTGTTGCTATGAGCTGACAAGCGGCTTGAACCACGTCGATGTTGTCCGTGTGGTGTAACAGTGACTCGGTGAGAACCTGGATGGCACTTTCCCTCAAAGGAGCCTGCGGAGAGGTACAACGTAAAACATGACGTAAGGTTGTGTGACCAGTGTCACTACGTTTGGACATATAAATAAAATATGCTATTTTCTTTTCTTTCTCTTTTTCTTTGCTTTACAGCAAATTCAGCTCACCTTACTTGTTGGCGTCGGCCTCACGGTCGCAAATATAGAGAGGGCGGTACAACCGTACTGCTGGATCTCGGCTGACCTCCTGTAGGCTGACATGGTTCCTAAGATCGTAGGAGCCACCTTTAAGTCGTTGAGTACTTGCAAACTGTTGCTCAGTAGAATGAAATGGGTCAAAATTCTCAACCACAGCAAATGAATCTTTTCCGGATCCTGGGAGATCAGAAAAAAAAGATAGAATAAAGTGGAACCGATCGGTTAGAGGTATCAAGTAATGAACACATTAAAGGTTGAGGAGAATGGGTACAGTATGAATGTTAAGGAATTAAGGGATGTTATAAATTAGCCATTTAAAAAAATAGCCATACAACCATTTTAGTTATTTAACTTATGTCTTCTTTTTAGTTTCACTTTAATTACAAATATCGCTTTACGTTGCAATGATATTCATTATGCTGTATACCAAATGCATGTTCCTGACTAACAGAAATAGCATGTGACGACTATTGCCACTCGAGAGAAGTGTGCTGAGGTTGTGAGGAGACAGGTAAGATGGGAGCGAAGTGAATTAGCTGCAAAAACGAATCCTTATTCGCACAGAATATTGCAGCTACAGTAGGATTTCAAAGAAAAGCTATGAGGATTTTCTTTTTCACTAAGAAGGGGGGGATGGGGTGGGGTGGGGTGGGGGGCTTGGTTGGAAACATCTATTCAGCCATGATATCCTATGACGATCCTTCCTTGTCTCACAGAGCTCACACTCATGAATTTTTCAAAATGCATCAACCCAACATAACACGAAATGCCAATGGAGTGTTCTATACTGCAGGGTCTCACCTAAGACCGACCTACGCAGGGAAAAGAGCCTTGAAATAGTTCGCTCCTGCAGAGCGTCTTTTCCTGGTTTTGTTTTTATAATGAGAAAAGAATTATATCTTGAATGGAATTGATGGCATATTTACTACTCATATTTAATACTTGAAACTAAGGTCATTCATGATGAGTCATACAGATCTGATTCAATGTACATTACAATGATCCTTCAGTTGGTAACAACAAACGTATCACATCGTTTCCGGTCGTCGGGGGAACCAAGAAGGAAACATAAGCTGCACATGACTTTCACAATAATTCAGTAATGCAGTATTAAAAATTGACAAACTATGGTTGAATGACTGAGGAAATCTGATTGAAAATTTGTTTTACTTTTTAACGCACAGGAAGCCACATGTTACTTTCTCCTTTATTACAGTTTATGTAATTTTTAATATCTTTGGAGTATATGCTGTATTCAAAGCTGTTTTTTTTTATTTTTTTTTATTCTGCTCTCCGATAAAGTCTTTCTTTCGTATACAGTAAGACGAGAGATACCGTGATGTATACAACTTCCTAAATATCATCAAACTGTTAAAGCTTATAAATACGGTAAGTGTTGTTAACTAAAAACGCCCTTTAATACCTCATTCCCTGTTCTAAACACTGTGGTTTGTTATCCGGGGTTCCAGAGATACTCTAACAAACCACCTAAGAAAAACCCCCCTCTCCCCAAAAGACTCCTAAATTACACTAGTGAAACGCGGGCACACCTATGAATACTTAAGGAATGTAACTGATGCTGGACCTACACAATATGCTTGACTACCGCGCCTAATGAAATGACGACGTTACGGTAAAAACGCCTAATATAAACCTGTAGTAATAGTATATGAAGTACGCGTATACAGACTGCCATGAATAATAATTCCCCTAACTGATACCGTGCGCAGTTAACTCGGCCTAGTTGGCACGTGCGTGAGCGGTATAAAATGGCTAGCGAAATACAGATAGAACTCTCAACTAAGCTAATTCTGAGCTCAGAATAACGCACTGGTGAAATAGCTAGTAAATATACGCTTAAATGCCTTTGAAAAAATTTTGAATGCTAAGGAGTTTGTATCTTAATATTATGTGTCTTATCTAATTCATGGAACTTGTTGGAGAGAAGGTGCAATTTGCACAGGCCTGTTTATATACCACGAAGTGAGGTCAAATGTCGAGGACCATTCCATTATTGCATACCGTGCAGTTGACTCGGACACCTCCAAATCAGCATAGGTGAATGAAACGTGATCCACTATATATCCTTTCGATCACTTGCAACTATTTTGAAATGTGATATTGTACATTAGTTATTAATGCACTCTTGGATTCTAAGCTTTACCATAGACCCCAACATTCCCCCTCCCCCCACCCCTGTAAAATAAAATGAAATGTTTGGATTAATGTCCACAACATTTAAGTAAAGAATTACACATCGATCTGACATGATCACCCTCACGACCCCAACATTACGAACCTCTGCTGGTAAATTGACTCACCGGACTAACTCTAAGCAGATCGACCATCAAAGCGATGATGATGGATTTGTCTGTTGGTGAACTTTTCCCATTTGT
>JAIPMN010019239.1:0-11451 GCA_020650975.1 Apostichopus californicus
CATTCCCAACAGTGCTTTAGATATATATGTATAGTTTTTAACATTACCATGATACCTTCTTATTCATGGTATGATATATGTCTTCACAAATATACATAGATGACTAATGAGATTTTATTATTTTTCTTACTCAGGTCACCTTAAATGTTACTCATCTCCCAACTAATGAAAAGTACTCCTGTCATTTTGGGAACTTTATCTCTGAAGCCTTAGTCATTGAGGGAAATCAGCTGGTCTGTCAAAGTCCTGATGTGGACAATTTACCAAACATCCCTGAAGGAGGTAACTAGTTGATAAAGGGGTACTTTTGAGAAACGTGTTATGATATACATACTAACCATATGATATAGGCTGATCACAGTCTCTACACAGTATTATGTAATGTTTACAGTGATGGAAGATTCACAAAGAGCTGGGTTTACAATTAACCGTGTGCAACTTCAATGAGTACTGCTGTATTATTTATTACTGCTGTTTATGTTCCCGTTTGGTAAATATACAAGACATTGGTTTATTGCTCAAAACATATTAGTTGCTATCGCTTTAATACTTTGTGTTTGAGTGAGTCTTCGATTGAAAACTTTCTGCTCTCATATGAATGTGTAAATATGAAACATTTTGTCATTCTTTGTTAATTTTTGGAAGCTACTTATTGGTTGGATGAGCTAGCTCAAATGTAATTTTGGTCACCTGCAACAACATTTAGACTTCTTGGAAGACAGCAGAACCATTAAAACTTTGCCCGGTATAGTAAACGCATGCCTGGAAAGGACTGGATTAAGGTTATGCTTATAGATATATTTAGAACATGGATATATTTTTCCTCTCTCATAAATACATTTTCTCTTCAAACACCAGAGGATGCTGTAGAGGTTGAGCTGTCTCTGTCATCATCAGAATATAACATTACGTTTGTCAGCATTCCTTACTACTTCTTTGATTGTAACATAATTACAGGGTGAGTTAACATTATATATATAGAATGCTCAAGTAGGCAGCTGAAGTATTGTGTCTTCTGTATGAAAGAACATCAAAATAGTGATATTTTCTAAAGGGAATCAGTTTTCCATGGCTCTTTGGGATAGATTGTTCATCACAAGCTTCTCTATTGCAGTGTATCTTGGCTCTTTTAATTTGTATTGGCTGCATTAATTGTGATCTTTCCTGATATTTCAGGTCACAGTTATCACTTTGATCAAACATTCTTTTCAGAAAAGTATTCTACAATATATTGAATGATGTTATTATGAAGCTAACACTGAATATTAAAATTAAAATTTGAATATTTTTACTTTTCTTTTAGATGTGTAAACTGTTCTACCGAGTGGGATTGTAACTGGTGTGTAGATGACTTTACCTGCAGTTTCTTGAGAGACCCTCTCTGTGGTGATGTCATTGTGAGTATTAGCAGTTAATGCATTAAGTGTACAACCCTTATCTACATCTGTTATTTATGATCTTGGATTCATCAAAAGATGTCATTTCAGACATTATCTTGCTAAATACAGTGAATTTCATTGATTACAAGTAACATAACCTTTTGCACCATTCTGCTGGTAGAAATGAAGAGTAAGAAATTAAGATTAGTACCATTGTCAACAAACTACCTTTAATGTAACATATAGCTAACATTTGTAATGGTCATAGTGTATTCAGTCTATTGGTTGTGTGCTGAGAAATAGTAACAAATGTTAAAATAATGTAAGAAAATTGTTTACATTTTGTAATGTTCATAACTACTTATATCTTTTATGTTAGTATTATAATGTTTACCAGTTAGTAAGCTAGCTGTCTTCCAGGTGGCTTTCCCTTTTACTTTAAGGAAGCAAGTTCCGCAGTGTTTCCATTGTATGATATGCTTCTTTTTTAAGGAAGTAAAATGATATGAAACCTTTTGACCTATGAAACTAACAGGAACTGATGGAAAATCTTGAAGATTGTAAATTCACACAAGATTGAAAACATTGAAATTTATATAGGATATACTTCAGTGACTCCCTACACATGTGTTATAAAGACTAAAGAGAATTGCATGCAGTCCTGATAATTAACAACAACACCTGGTAAATGTCTAGAAATTCCAACAATTCAGTGCTTTATTATTTATTGGGAATACTCCTTTAAATATCTATTTTTGTACCAAATTGTATTATTAAGGATGTTTGTAAAATATTTGATATTATACAACACCTAATTATATTCCGGCCATTTGATTGGTCAATTGCTCGTCGATTGCATGCAAATTCCGCTCTATTGCACGCTATGAAATAGAACCATGCGTTATACTTTTTTGATAGCACTTTTTTCAATGGTAAGAGAGCAGAGAAACCTGTCTGGTCAAATTAATCTGTTGCATGAGTGCATTTTACATCCAATTATATCCAAATTTGAAGGTGTTGTATAAAACAAATAATGAATGGTTTCCATTCGTGCAATAGTGCAAATATTTCATTCGTTGAAAGATGTAATTTGTTCCATTCAACTCTGCTGCGCCTCGTTGAATGGAACATTCCATCTTTCAACTCATGAAATATTTGCACTATTGCACTCATAACCATTCATTATTTGTATAACATTAACTTCATCCTGGATAGTTTGCTGTCCATATCTCATATTCTATTGTGTATCATGGTCAGGTAGTGTATTAGTATTGTTTGTGCTTTAAAGTGTCTGTCTATGTGATATTATTTGCACCAAGGGTTGTAGACCTGCACCAGCTTATCTCTCAATGGTCCAATAATCTGTATTAAGGTTAACTGTCTAGTTGATTTGTTGTGCCAATGTTTGAATAGGGAAAACAATCTGTTAAGTGTAGTTGGAGACAGTTTCTGTGATAATGCAATGAGACTCAAACCTTTAGTTAATGCTGAGTATAAGGAGAGGTTTGGGATGTTCCATGCAGTGGGTTTGAAACTTGTAATATTATACCAGACAACAATAAAGATTGTTTATTTCTATCAAGTTACATATTGCCCAAAGTGTATGGAAATTTGCTCATATTGTTGTCAGGATTATCTTTTAATTCCCATTGAAAATATTTATTGTTGTCTAGTTCAAGTTCATAGTTTTAATGTATTGAGGGACTGTATATTGGTAGATTGCTGAATATGTTAACTGGATCCCTGACTTCACAAACAGTTCTGGTTATAGCTGACTTTTTGGGATGTTTGTTTACCTTGTATCCAGAACTCGAACCTGGAACTATCATGTTGTCACACTGACTTAGGTCTAGCAAAGCAGTTTACACTGTCTGTTTTTCAACCTTTATGGTTGTATAAACACATATAAAGCATTGTATTTGTGCAGCTACCATTAATGACAGAGTGGTGCATGCTATGAATATCAAACAATGTATATGGTACTGGTATTATTCAGAACTTGACAAAAATTCTTTCCAAGTAACAAAAGGATATCATGAGAATTAGGTGTGTGTGATCAGTCTACCTTGGGACTGTTTTACCATGGAACAGGTCAGACCTAAGTGACTCCTGGTGAACCCAAATTGTTCCTATTACTTTCTGGATTAGTTTTATAATTCCATGTTGAAAGTTAAATTTTACTAACCTAAGCGAACTTGATCATGCTCGTCAGTGTTTGTATATATTGCCCTTACTTGTAAACAAAACAACTTAAAATAGTGCAGTTGGGTTGAACTGCATACCTGGAATGTAGGTGTTCCTTGGTAAACTGTATAATAATCATGTTTAAATTAAAATAAAATAAAATAAACTGCTTATCCACTAGAGAGCCTGTGTAGGAGAATGTGTAAAAGTAAGTTGGCCTGACGTTTCGATCCTAGCAGGATCTCTTCAAAGGCTAAATGACAAGTTACAGTAACAGAAGGCATGTTTAAATTAGTGAAAGTCAAACAAACATGATAACTGCAAGAAAGGAAACTTTGTACAAACTTCATACTTGGTGGGTCGGGACACCATTTGGCCTTCTGGTTATTGGTTGCACTTTGCTTTGATAATACATATTTAGTTTTGATGACAACATGATTGATAGTGGAGTCACAAATACCTGCTTTCCATCATCTCATGAACCTTGCACAATTAAAGTGTAATTATTAATGGTATTGGTTGAATGTAATTTATGCTGAATCTAATTATGATACAAGTAGTTTGATAATACTACCCACCTTTATGTTGCATGTCTGGGCATGTCCAAGGTTTTTGCCTTGGGTTGAATATGTGAAACTGGCATGTGAAGTTTTCCTTGTATTAGAAACATTATTGCCTGCAGAACAGAAAAGTCACAATTCTGTTTCCAATTATGTGATATTCTTCTCTATCCATTGTATTAACTACCCTACTTTTAACTTTCAATTCTTTCCTAAATGGCAATACAATTTTTTCTTGCTTGTACAAAGATGTTATTTTTGTCATTAGAATATTAAAGAGAAAGCAATGTTGTGCAACATTCAAATGGAACGTGTGTATGAGCAGTTTGTGGTAATGAAGTTGTCAATCTATCTCACACCAGTTAAGTAACTATATGAACTAGTGACTGTTTAAACTAAATGCAGTTCCAGCACATTACATATATTCCAGCAATTCACATACTATATGATGCTTGTCATATGTGTTGAATATCAAAGTATTTAACATGGGAAACAGTCTGTCTGAAACAAAGCTATTATAAACATTATAGTTGTAAAGGTAAAGTGTGTTGTAACTGGAACAAGGAAGGAAATGATGTTGGACTGCCCTTCTTCCTGTGTTAAGTTAATTTTACAGTTGCATTCACACATTACTATGAATACTATGACATTAGAGATCACTTACATGACAAGGTTTCTATTTCTACAGTGTTAGAGTGTGTGTTGTGTGCGCTATTCATTCTGTGACAGATGGAATAGTAGCAGTAGTTCATAAATGCCAGTTAGTTTCACTCTTCTTATAATAGGTGTTCACTGCACAGAAATGCTGTCAAACTTTCAGCTTTGTAAGCAAAAGATTAAGATATAACTGACTAGCTTATTGTCAATGTAATTTTCATTTCTGGTGAACATTATGGCAAACTTTCACTCTATTGGTTGTCTTTGTGTGGATGCAACAGTGAGAGGGGTGGGTAGGGTTGGGTTGAGTTGGGTTAGTTGGGCTGGGACGGGTTTAGAGAGGAAGCAGTGGAGGGGAAAGTAGAATATTTTGCTCTTTGGATCCTGTACTGATTGTGACTAACGATTTAGATCAATGATACATGGATACTCTGATCCTGCCAATCTTCTGCAACCAAATTCTCACCTTTTGTGGACATGCACACACCCTCACCAGATTATAGATGAATTAATTTAAAAAATTGATTCACAAAGTGTAGGCTATTGGATTGCACACCTTTTGACAAGTTTCTACCCAATATAACTTTGCTGATAATGCTTACACAACCTCCCCTGTTCTTCTGCCCCCAACCTCCTCCTGTGCTCTTCTGTCCCTCCTGTGTTCCTGCCCCCCCTACTCTTTCCCTGTCCCCTCCTGTATTCTTGTTCTCCTTTGTTCCTCTGCTCCCTCCTTTGTTCTTCTGCCCTCCTATGTTCCTCTGTCTCTACCTCTATTGAGGCAGGTCTAAATCCATGAGTTTTTCTTATTCTGATTTTCTTTTCCCTGTACAGACCGTATCTGAAGATTGCCCTATGCTTAAGGCTGGAGACACGTTCATCCCTAATGGTCTCAACAAGGAGATTATCTTTACTGTCCAAACTCCCACAGCACCTACTAATATATCAAACAAAGTAAGTAGACTACCAAATGTTATATATTCTCCTTCCTGAAAGTACTTAAGCTTAATGGTTTTACTCTTCTGAACATTCTCACTTTTACATAGCACTTCCCTTCTTATTTCTCTACATTCTATGTTACTAACAACTCTGTCATAATACTAGGAATACATACAATCAGAGTGTCACTTCTTGTCTTACCTCCTTGTTAGAAGAGTCTAAAACTTTGTTCTATTCCTTATGCAACAATTTGGCTATGTATTTGAAAACCAAACTTCAGTTATTTCTTCAGACATCAGTTTAAAGTGTACTTCAAAAATATATATCGAGTGTAACCCACTTACTTTCTTCCCTATTGGGAGAGGTGGATTTGTTTAGAGGGGTGGGAGGTGGGGTGGAGAAGGGGTTAGGCCAGTTATTATATGTACTGTCTCACTTATGTTTACTTATTTTCTTGTCCTGGGATTGATCTTCTTGTTAAACCCACAAGGGGTTTTACTTCACTTCCTTTCACTTCTTACTCTACTGGGTTTGTTATATTTTATGTAACAAAATAACAAATAAACTGAACTGAAATGTAGAAAACATGTACTCAAAGTGAATTAATTAAAAATTGATGTAGTTTTACATAATTTATAATACTGCACTCCAATCAAGCTTTGATGTCAAATAGTTGAGAGAATATTCTGAGTTTGTGCAAATCACTAAAAGTGTCTGACAAAGAATGTTTGATGAATAAATCAAATTTATTTATTACTCACTCATTAACATACACTTATATTATTGAAAAAGAATGTGTCATAAATGTTGGTTTAGTATTCTCCATTTACATGTTGGTTAGCTAAGAAAATGTTAACTATTAATGTAATTTTGTCATCCAATGCAGGAATATGAATGTGTTGTTGGTTTTGATGGAAAAGAGACCAGTTCAAAGGCCACTGTTTCTGACATGAATGAGGATAATTTTACTGTCACTTGTGAAGAGACACAGGTAAAACATAGGCACAAATTTTAGATTTGTAATCTTTGATGGGATTGTGTTTTACCAAATAAGAAATAAAAGCTACATAACCAAATTTATGAGATTGTAATTCAGCTGAATTGCATTAAGCTTGAAGGGTTCTAACAGATTCACAGGTTGCCATAGCAAGAAGAAACTTTGATTGTTGCTTTGTTAATCATTCACACCAATCTGTGAATGTTTTTTCATTAAAAAATATTTATTTGTCTAAGATTTTGTGGCCCAAGATACCAAGAATAGAGTGAAAGAAGGTTATACCATTCTGCTATAAAAATTGAACTGTGTTATGTGCAAGACAGTTTTAATGTAGTATCAATTATGTTGCATGTTTTTTCTTTTTCCTGGCAGGGTGGGGGGGGGGGACTTTATCAATGTCTGAAAACATAGCAAATGCTTTAGTTTTTATTTCCATGGTTAGATCTATGCAAATCCTGAAAATACTGAAAATACTGTGAAAATACTGAAAAAAAGTATGAAATGTTGTTGAGGTGTACAGGACCTTATGTTAGTTTATATTTGGAACATTTGTCAAATAACTTGTAAGATTTAGTGTACTGAATTTATGTTACAAGTAAGATGTTTATGTCCTATTTTTTCAGTACACATACACAGCAGAAGAACAGACAGTCAATGCATTTCTGAACCTTAGATGGAAAAAGAGGAAGGTATACATTGATGGGACCAATAATGGTATGTTTACCAATGAAGCTGTCATTATGCTTAATTGTAACTTGATATCTTCACTGATTAACTAATAGACTAACCCATGTGTTATCTTAAACTACTTTTGTTACTGAGTAGATTTGAATGACAAAACAAATTACCCAATAAATGGTGGGAGTACACTCTTAAGCAAATGGACACTTTCAGGTGTGATGTAATGATGCCTTGTTTTATTTTCATATTTTAATCTAAGGAAGATAGGTGACACTCCCTTGGAATCTGTGCCTGCCTTGTCTGAATCAGGTCTCAAAGCCATGCTAAATATGTGCATCATTTCAGTGTAAATTTCTAGTAATTCTACGACAGAGTACTGCTGCAGTAAATTTGTAAATTCACAAAGACAGTCACCTGGATTTGTTTCTTCAAGTGAGCATAGCATCTATTTATACAATATTGTTGACACTTTCAGGTGTGATTTAATAACACTTTTTTTATTTGCATATTTTAATCTAAGGAAGACTCATTTCTCCTGATTTCTATGTTGGAATGTTGATTATAATATCCTTCATTCCAGAAGCAAACTGTCAAAAGTTTTCATCTGATTTTTCTGTATAGTGGATGGGTTACATTTCATCTTTCTATTATGTTTCTTTTCATTTCAGTGATTCTGTACAAATGTTCTGTGGACAGACCAGATTGCAGTCGCTGTTTGTCCAATATAACAACTCCTCCTGTCTTCATGTGTATTTGGTGTTCATCACAGTCATTATGTGCTGTCAGAGAAAACTGCAACCAAGGAATACAGCAAGAGTGTACAGATCGGCCTCAGATCACAGTGGTAATTTTTAAATAACAATTTTTTTATGTTGTACATAAATTAACAAGATATTAACACAATTATTGTATTATGTACACAAAACCCGCATTAGACCTACAACTACTTTCCCAAAGTCTTTCACCTCACAGGACAGATTTTATATAGCAGGGGATTTGACCCAGTCCTGGAAGCCAATACCCATGTAGGAGGGACCTGCAACAGCAAATAGTACATTCTGAATCATATGTAGACTATAATTTGGGTCCTTAATTATGTTTAATCTAACCTAAGATTGTACCAATTTTGAAATACTTTGAAAGTTTGTGTGAAGTTGAATAAATGGTGGGGGGGGGGGGGTCGCAGGGGGGAGGTTGACACACCCACACTCCCCTGGATCTGTGCCTGCCTCGTCTGATTCAGAACATGAGGATGCTTCAAGGATATTCTATGTGTACAGATCATAATTATCTTTCCTTTTCTTATACTGCTTTTGTAGAGAATCTTGACATGTTTCGATAGTTATCTAATCATTATAGTTGAGGCAGAAGACAAAGCTTCAGTGGGCATGGTGACCACAAAATGTTGGGGTTTTATTTATATTTACTAATGAGTATCTTTGACACAATTCCATCTCATCATTTTCTAGATTGAACCAACTAGTGGCCCAAGGGAAGGAGGTACCAAGGTTCAAATTAATGGCACTGACCTGGGCCAGAGATTTTCAGATATTGGAAGAGTCACACTAGCTGATGTTTTGTGTGACCATGGAAGTTATGAAGACCAGTACATAGTTGGGGAAAGGTGAGAAAGTTAATTTCATTGTGTTTAACAGTATGTTGAGTGGTTGAATACTTATAACAGAGATGGTTCATGTAATAGGTAAATTGTTTGTCGGTACACGCAGTGATAGCATTATGTCTGTCTCTAGAGTTACAGCTTTTAGGGGGTACAAATGTAGGGTGATGTCCATCCTGAGGAGGGGTGGAGATACCCTCTCGTATTCATGGAATGTGTTTGTGTGGCTTTGATGCAAAATGGTGCTATCATTGCCAACTTTAAAGGTACATTTGTGTAATTTTCCATTCTTCAGCTGTGATATCAATAAATGTAAACAATCTCTAAAATCTGCAGAAGAGGGGAGAGGGGGGGGGGGTTAGTGCCTCCCTGGAGGAATTTTTCAAGTTGAGTAGTTGCTGCATTTTTGCTTGACAGCAAAAGGATATCTTTATGGTATCATAAGGACTATTGGTCAGTGACTTATAATATATAATCACTTTTGCAACCAGCAATAATAAGGATATCATCTTCTGTAAAGCCTTCAGTACTGATGAGCATAACTTATACTTTTAAGGTAACTACTTGTTTCCTTTTAATAAACAGTACTTTATACAATACTTTTCTGTTTGCCATATTTCAGTGTGACATGTTTGTCAGGATCATCAGTGGTGAAGATGGGTCTGGTCTCTGTAGGATTAAGGGATGACAGGACTTCACAGGGGGATGTTCTGTTCTCTTACAATGTGAGTACATTGTATATACTTTCATTAGTATTTTTCTGTTTGTGTTAAGATACCAGACTTTGTGTGAGGAGGTGTCTGCCTTTATCAGTTCAGTAGTTTTGGTTTGCTGAGAATATGCAGGTTAACAGTAGAATGTTCTGTCAATGAAACATGGTAACATTCTTCATGGGGATCATTTGACGTTTATCAATTGGTTGTTTGCAGGTATATTCTGTGAGAAATGATCCTTTAGCATAGTTTTTGTAGGTGGTGTTTTCCCTGCATTCCTATTGAGCCTGCTAGCTAGCCTTCCTACTGTGAAAGTGATTCCTTTGTTTGGATTTACGTTTTTGTTTTAGTTTCCTAAATACTGATTTGACATAATAGATTCATCATTAGTAATGTTTAAGACTTTTCAGAGTACTGGGATTAGCCTTCATAGGTTTTACATGGGTAAAAATAGGAAGGAATTTAGTAAAAGACAATTTAGTGGAATAATTTGTACATTGTAGCATACTGAGGCAGGTCCAATCTTTATACAGGTTCAATGTATGTACAGTGTAGCATACATAGGCAGGTTTGTTTCCATTGATGGGAACAGTGTTGTAGCCAGGAGAAAGTGAGTGCTGGCTAATTTGAAGAGAGTGGCGGCTAATTTGTCTGACGATGGCGAGCGAAGCCAGCCCGCGAGCATAGCGAGCCCTCCTCTGCGTGAGGTCCAGGGGCCCTTGGTGGGGTTCGGGGGACGAAGCCCCCGAATCTACAGGGTTTTAGTTTGAATGGTTTAAGGTGGCTCTATTCTACCCCTATTTTTTCACCTGACAGTCTTTGAATAGCTAAAATTAGGTACGTTATTCAATACACCCTACGCCCCACGGACATCACTGAACGTAACACCCTACGCCCACCGGCATCACTGAACGAAAAAACCCACGCCTAGTAAAGCCCTCACAAGTCACAATTACATATTAATTATCATTGTAATTTGTATTGTACGAGGAAAGGCTTAATTAATATGATTTTGCATTTCACAAATTCTGTATTTTGATTTCATTTTATACAAGATTCACTGATTTTTGTGACGGTCGGTAGGAAGCTTGAGTGGCGGTCGGTAGGATGCTGATTTACTCTGAGTGCCGGTCGGCAAGCACTAGTGGCGGTTACGCTCGACCGGCGTGGCTACAACACTGGATGGGAATATAATGATGATATCACACTTAATAGTGATATAAATTTAAAAGACAGGCATCTATTGAAAGATAATACCATTTCTATGTCCTTTCCTGCAACTCTTGTAAAAACCTACCCTAAAATGGTCAAATTAATCATAAACAAGAGTTGTCAGGGTCTGTAGAGTCTGCATTATTACAGTGTGTAACAGTGAAGTAGATAATAGTCTATGGTTTAGTAAACCTAAGTTGTATTTTATTGTATGTATTTTAGATCCTCCTGCAAGCAGGAACTCAAAAAGAAGCCTCATTGGCTTATCAAATCCGCAAGCTTACCGAAGTTCATATTTAACGTCCATTATTACCAATTGTCAATTATCAACAACTCTGCAACTCGATGACATACATTAATCTTGGAGTAGTGACTCGAACTGGGGACCTTATGATTGAAAGGCACCGGCATTAACCACTGAGCTAACACTCCTAATTAGTACCTATTGCTGTACCTAACTCCAAATACCTAACTCCTAGTTAGTACCTATGGCTGTGCCTGTCACTTAAAACTG
>JAIPMN010019243.1:0-25091 GCA_020650975.1 Apostichopus californicus
TATTAACACATGATACAAAAATGCAATGATATACTATATCATAATGTAAATTGAATTTTGTTATATTAACACACAATACAACAATGCAATGGTACGCTATATCATAAAGTAAATTAAATTTTGTTATTTTAACACACGATACAACAATGCAGTGGTACACTATACCATAAAGTAAAGTAAATTTGGTTATATTAACAAACAATACACCAATGCAATGATATACTATATCATAAAGTAAATTGAATTTTGTAATATTAACACACAATACAACAATGCAATGGTACACTATACCATAAAGTAAATTATAAATGGTTATATTAACACATGATACAAAAATGCAATGATATACTATATCATAATGTAAATTGAATTTTGTTATATTAACACACAATACAACAATGCAATGGTACGCTATATCATAAAGAAAATTAAATTTTGTTATATTAACACACGATACAACAATGCAATGGTACACTATACCATAAAGTAAATTGAATTTTGTTATTTTAACACACAATACAACAATGCAATGGTACACTATACCATAAAGTAAATTAAATTTGGTTATATTAACACACGATACAACAATGCAATGGTACACTATACCATAAAGTAAATTAAAGTTGGTTATATTAACACACGATACAACAATGCAATGGTACACTATACCATAAAGTAAATTAAATTTTGTTATATTAACACACGATACAACAATGCAATGGTACACTATACCATAAAGTAAATTAAAGTTGGTTATATTAACACACCACTACAACATGATAGGATACAAAGCAACACAATACAATACAATACAGTAAATAAATAAATTTACCTAGTATCGTATAGCAAAATTTTTTGCAAATAGTGCAAATGGCTACACAAATGCATAGCAGATTGGTACACACTAAACCATATGTATTTTGCAATATTTTTTGAGAACCAAAGCTTTAAAAACCTTCTAAACTGCTACACACAAAATGTTACCACTAAATTGTTTCCCTGTGCAAAACAGCATCCCCTCTATCTCCCCTTTGTATCCTACGTTAGTTATCACAGTATACTGGATCTGTGCTTGGTTACGATGGTGGTGGGTGAGGAAGGGAAATAGGGGAGAGAAAGGGATGGGTGAGGGGAGGAAAGGAGAGATGAGGGTTTAGTTGTTGGCTCACATGGTGGTCTGTTTGACTCAAGTCCTTTGATCCATAAACATTTATTTTGCAATATTTTTCTGACATCCAAAATTCAAAAACCTCCAAACTGCTACACACAAAATGTTAAAATCCTATTTATAAATTTATATTGGAATAAAAAAAATTAAAAAATGTAAATATGAATATGTAACAGAAATGTCCTTTGTTAGGTAAGTGTGTTTGGTGAGGGAAGGGAAAGGAAGAGACAGGAAGAGGGGGGAAAGGAGACTGGGAGGAGAGGAAGGAGGTGGTTGGCTTACATGGTGGTCTGTTTGATTCAAGTCCTTTAATCCTCTGTCTTAGTTCAGCCAGAGCTTCCCTCTGTCTTGATATAACCTGTTCATGGCGTTCACCTCTACACTGGGCACCAAGCCCTGATAATTCATTGGTGATTATACCCTGAGGGTGTAAGGAAAACCAAACAATAACCTGTGTTCATTTCAGATATTAATTGACTCTGAAGTTCAATACATTTGACTAATTCATAATATATGACATTTCTACATTACTTTCCCAAGAGTATACATAACCACCATAAAACAATGAATTGAGGTACCGAGCATGAGGGTGATTAAGTTGTGACAGAATATTGTTTGCAATGACACTTCAAACCTTTCGGACACCCATCTTCGTCTGGGCAGGTCATAGATTATCGGTAAGATGTCAAACATATATAGTTACCCAATGTGGATTTTCTTTCTGGATAAAGAGTTGTCCAATGCTATCTTAGTAAAACATTTCAAACTTCCTGAAATCAATGACTTTTTCAGAACTTTTCTGGCCTATATGTCACAGCTTTCAATTCATATTTACTACTCAAGGATTTTCACACTCTTGGAAATGATTAAGACGATTAACACTGTTTTCTTTTCTCTAAGACATAAAAATCTGTAATAAAGCACCAATCACTAAGGGAGGTAAACTTACATCTTGTTGAACCTGTCGTATGGCTACTTTCTTTTCTTCCTCCGATGATGTTAGCAGACTCTTTAATCGATTGACTTCGTTGTTGTGAGCATTTAACTCTCTCTTTGTCCTGACAACAGACTCCTTTTCTGACCTGAACAAAAAGAATCAAAGTTTCCTTTAATGATAGAGTAATCGACGACCACAGAAATGTTTTAGACCTAAGAAGATTGAAACACAGGTGAGGTGACCAGATTGGTTAAGGGAACTAATCTGTAAATGAAATTCAGTAACATTTCTGGAAAAAATTCTTTTCCTTTACTTCATAAAGTTAGTAAGTGTTAACATGTGTTCATTCACTTTCTTATACCTAATCTCTATGCCAAAGATTGGAATGTTTCATAACAAGCAAATGTTATCTTCTACACATACAGTCCAAGATACACCAGTGTTGCTGTTACAATTATAATCTTAAACCCTTGTTTTCCCTGTCGCTTGTGATAACCGCAACAACCAACAAAGTCGTGGAATACACACTATGTCATTTGTGATAAGGGATGCACCAAACCACAATATTATTCAAGTTTGTCCAATAAAATGTCACTTTATCCAAATAAAATATCAACAATAGTAACAATTTAAATGAACATAAAACGATATTTAAAAAAATAATCCAGTTAGAAGGCAGTCATTTTATGACATAAATCATCAGCCATATAACTTTATAATTTTTGTTTCTGTCTGTCTATCTCTCTGTCTATCCTCTGTCTGTCTATCTGTCTATCTATCTATCTGTCTATCTGTCTGTCTCTCTGTCTGTCTATCTGTCTGTTTGTCTATCTATCTGCCTGTCTGTCTATCTATCTATCTGTCTATCTATCTATCTGTCTGTCTGTCTCTCTGTCTGCCTCTCTGTCTGTCTATCTGTCTGTCTTTTTGTCTATCTATCTGTCTATCTGTCTATCTATCTATCTATCTATCTATCTGTCTGTCTGTCTGTCTATCTATCTGTCTATCTATCTGTCTGTCTGTCTGTCTGTCTGTTGTATTTAAAGATTAATTATTCGACTTACTCTACTTGTTTGGTGAGAGAGTTTACTTTGTTTGATTTGTCATCGACTAGCTCCGATAGTTTGACCAGCTGCTGCCTCTGAGTGGTCAGTTCTGCGTCCTGTTGTTTTATCTGCCTCTTCATTAACTCCATCTCCTCTTTTTGATGGTCACTCAGCTCACCTGAAGGAACAAATTTAAAACCTTGAATAAATTATAATTTTCTAATCCCGTAGTTACGTACATTTCTAAGATACAATTCTAAGGTGACTCATACTTCCACCTGTGATAATCCTCCAGGCAGTTATCATGTTTAAAATGATGGGCCCCAAATTTGAACATGGTAAAAACATTTGCTAGAAGTCTTTTTGTAACACTTTTTTGCCACCAAACAAAATAAAACACAAAGATACAAATAATGACAAACCCAAAATAAACTAAAACTGTTAGCAAAGCAAACTGCTTATCCACTAGAGAGTGTTTGTAAGAGAATGTGTAAAAGTTTATTCCTCACCCCCTTCCCTTAATCCTCTCTTTGTCCCTCCACTGTTTATCTCCTACCTCTCCTCTTCCCCTGTTGGTTTCTTTCTTTCTTCTCTCCATCCCATGTCTACTAATCCCCTTACATCTATCTCTTTGTGTTCACCATGCTCATTAACCTGTCTGTATTCTGTGCGTGTTTTGTCCCTTCTGTTACTGTTACTTGTCATTTAGCCTCTGAAGAAGATCCTGCTATAATGAAGATACCAATGAGAACCAGAAAATTTTACCTGTCATATCAGAAAGACGAGCAGATGCCCCGGCTAAATCTCTTCTGAGTCCTAAAACCACATCCTGCTGATCTTGAACTTCTTTCTTAAGTTCAGAGTTTTCTCTCCTGGATAAAATCAACCGAAACAAAAAATATAAGAAACACAAGCTGTCGAATGCCAACCTATGAAACTAATTGTAGAATATATGTATCTTGTTAAAGAAATGATTATAAATTTTCTCATGCTGGTAATTGTATTACACTTTGCAAGTCGTGGAGCTGTTTTCTTTCAAAAAGTTAGTGCATGCTTTTTTAGTAAATTTAACAAATCTGCCAAGCTATTATTCAAGATGGCAGTTGATCAGACTAAAAAAACTTTATTTTACTTATTAATATTTATTTGTTTTGTTTTGTTTTATTTTATTAATATTTTACTTTATCAAATGAATATTCATTATTAATTTTTTCAATGGTTCCATTCAACTGTCAACATTTCATGCCCAAGACAGTATTTTATATTAGCACTAATCACACACAAACTATAAAAATCACAGGTTTCCAAACCTTTTACCCTTTCTTCCTTTCTTTATAACAGAAAGTGATTATTGAAGCTATGTAAACTGCATTGTTTAATGGAATTTCCTCCACCAGTATCAGCACCTTATGAAGAAAGTGAACTCAAAAGCTGTTTAAAAACTTATAGGAACGCTTACAATTTCTCAGTTAGTGAAGAGCCTTAATTGTAAATATTTTCAACCGCTGCTTTTTGTTGTTTTCAAATACGTTATCAGTTCTTTCACATACAGTATACTCCCCATCTGACTAACGGAAATGTTTCAAATTTAATTATTTTATTTCCTCCCCATCGTGAACTTCAGAGAAGCAAGGGATGATAGGGGATACTTACTTGATGATATTTATGATATGTTCCAATGCCTTGACGTTGGGGTTGGGTTCTACCAGTGGAGGTTGCTTCAGAGGAGCAAGGAATAATAGGCTTCAGAGAGGCAAGGCATTAAAGGCTATACTTACTTGATGATATTTATGATATGTTCCAATGCCTTGACGTTGGGGTACCAGTGGAGGTTGCTTCAGAGAAGCATTGGATTATAGGCGATACTTACTTGATGATATTTATGATATGTTCCAATGCTTTGACGTTGGGGTTAGGTTCTACCGGTGGTGCTTGCTTAGTTGCCTCGCTCACTGCTGTCGCTGCTCTCAGTTTCACCTTAAGTATTTCTTCCTCTGCCTGCTTGGCTTGCTCTGATTAGTGGATATAGAATACATTAAGACATTATCCACTAAGAAATACTACAGAAAATGATTCGCTCATCGGGAGAATAGTGCCATGAGATATCAATAACTAGTAAGGTAAAGTTTGCTTGACATGTCAAACCTGTTGATTGGTTGAAACATCTAAAGCTATTTCATCCTCTCTGTGTCCCTCTACAGTTGATATCCTACCTCTACTCTTCCCCTGCTGGTTTCTTTCTTTCTTTCTCCATCCCTGTCTACTAATCCCCTTACATCTTTCTCTTTTGTGTTCACCATGCTCATTAACCTGTCTGTATTATGTTCGTGTTTTTGTCCCTTCTGTTACTCTGTAACTTGTCATTTTGCCTCTGAAGAAGATCCTGCTAGGATCGAAACGTCAGGCCCTCTTTAATACTTTTACACATTCTATGTCATATACATAGAAAAATAATATCTCTTTTTCAGAATACAGCTTTGCATGCTTTCAATGAATCATCACTGTATTCCGAATTATTGTGTTATGGATGACGCCACATGTGCAGTTTGTTTGAGAGTATATCAAACATTGTCTTGAATCACATTCAAGCCCACCGAAAAAGATATTAAGTGAAACCAAATATGACAGAAAATACATTTATATAAATAATATGATCTGGAGAATGAGGGGAAAATTCACTGAAATCTGCTGAAAGCGATACCAACTTTTTGACGAAGAGAATGTCTGACTAAAGGACTCTTTTCTGAGGAAAACCAGTTCCTAAGCCTACAATTTGTCCTCAGTTGTGTTTTATACACACCTTAAAACGCACACAACTTAGGCACACACAACATACCCACATCACAAGCAAGGACATCATGTGAGTACACAACAGAACAAGTTTATCATTTGCATACTAGACTGTACTAATCATTCACAGTTTAACATAATAAATGTTAACTTAACAATGTTAGGTTTAGCCAGTGATTATCCAAGCAGGTTCTAAGATAGGTATTGCAACCTTTTTTTTTTTCCTTTTTTTTTGAAAGTAAAGACTGTTGCATGAGGCCACATCAATTTAAGTTATTGGTGGCTATCACTACAGACTAAATTCTACTCAAAATGCAACCTTTTGCTCTAATATTTTGATAACTTACCTTCCAGTTTCTTCCTCAGTTCTATTACTTGTTGCTGGCTCGCCTCTCTTCCTTTCGTTGTCTGGGTGACCCTCTCCTCCAAGTTTACGATAGTCAGGGAGTGCTGGTGCAGCTGTGCTTTGTGTGCTGTGGCCTCTTTCTCCTTCTGTGTCAAAGTCTCAACAAGTTGTTCTTCTATAGTCGACAAAGCCGAGCGATGTTGCTCTTCCTGTGATGTTAATTGCTCCTTTAGTTGTTGCTAAGGAAACGAGAAAGTGTAAAAACTATCATAATAATAGGCGAGACCGATATCGCCAGACATACATCATTTTTAATGTGTTGCTATGGTAACTGTTGTGTATAAAACTTCATTTGCAAATGAAGCAAAAAGACATGATAAAAGCAGTTTACATCAACAATGATAAACTTGACTACTCATTATGAAAACAAATGACAACAACTTGGAAGACGTAAAATCATTACCTCTTATTAAAAGTTTGTATTTTGGATATATTATTATATAATTTTTTTGATTTTGCTACTACCCCATTGGGAAATATTCCATCTTTGAAACTCCCCATCTACATTTTATAAACCTAACGTAAAATGAGACTAAGCTTCTACATAAGTTAGATGTAGACCTACTTTATAGTGATTAGAAGTTACACTAGCAAGATTAATACTAGGAATACAATTAGCTATATGACTGTCGTACACCAAGCCATTACCAGATGTGCGCACTAGATAACAGATTGTCTAGGGTATTCTACACACCATCTGATAATAGGGACTCTTCAACTTAGCCCAATATCTACAGACGGTGCTGTCATTTCGGTCCTATCTAGTCCCACGAAGATTGACAAATTATGATAGTTATTTCAGGAGAGGGAGACCTAATAATGCTCAAAGTATTGTTGGTTTATTTAAGAACTAGCAAGTAACTTTTGGGTTTAAATTCTATAACTTCTACAGAGGGTATCTCTGGTTTTATCTAGTCAATAGATTATAATACCTCAATTGTCTTCATTTCATCTATTTTCTGTCGTAGTTCTTTCTCAAAGTCTGCATGTTTGTCGTCCTCAGCATTTTTATCGGTGAGAGCCTGGAAAGGAAATACAAACAACAGACAGCATATCAGTCATAGAAATAAAATACAAACAGACAGCATGTCAGACATGGATAGAGAATACAAACAAACAGCATATCAGACATGGAAAGAAAATACAAACAGACAGCATATCAGACATGGAAAGAAAATACAAACAAACAGCATATCAGACATGGAAATAAAATACAAACAGACAGCATATCAGACATGGAAAGAAAATACAAACAAACAGCATATCAGACATGGAAAGGAAATACAAACAGCATATCAGACATGGAAAGGAAATACAAACAAACAGACAGCATATCAGTCATAGAAATAAAATACAAACAGACAGCATGTCAGACATGGATAGAGAATACAAACAAACAGCATATCAGACATGGAAAGAAAATACAAACAAACAGCATATCAGACATGGAAATAAAATACAAACAGACAGCATATCAGACATGGAAAGAAAATACAAACAAACAGCATATCAGACATGGAAAGGAAATACAAACAGCATATCAGACATGGAAAGGAAATACAAACAGACAGCATGTCAGACATGGATAGAAAATACAAACAAGCAGACAGCATATCAGACATAGAAATAAAATACAAATAAACAAAAAGACAATATATCAGATATGGAAGGAAAATACAAACAGACAGCATATCAGACATGAAAATAAAAAAAAACAGACAGCATATCAAACATGGATAGTAAATACAAAAAAATTTGAAGGACTAGCCTTTAATAATATTTCTGTGTATTTAACAAGGGAGAGCAGGGACTCTGGTTGGGAGATAAAAGTCGGTTCAAAGTTACCTCAAATGTTCCCTGCTCAACAATCATTAATGTTTTTACTGTAGTCGAGAAATCAAAACCTTAAATCTATTTCCCAGATCATCGTAAGTATGATCTTAAAGTAAAGCAAACAAACAGTGCTTATATAATGTGAGAAAAAAAAATACACAGAACTGACATATCAGCAATTGGGAATCGAACCATCAGTCCATCACTTCCACTTTTAAAATACATTGTCAACTTTTTGAAGTCACAAGAATTGAAACACAATTGCTTGACCTTTCTGTTAAGATTCTGTCACAATAATCATAATTGCCAAAAGGAAAGATGATTTAAACAGAAATGGAAATACTGAAGGCATAGGTATGATATTATTGCTTGATATCTTTTCCATATCTTTTCTTTGTTTTATTTTTTGTTTAAATAATATCCAGTACCTTTCTTAGTTCCTCTAGGCTGTTCTCTTGTTGTTGTACTTTCTGTCGTTCAGCCTCTAGCATCGTTTCCAGTGATTCCCTTTCTGATTTTCTAGCTTCTTCCAGAGATGACTGTAGTTTTTGCTCACCTAGTTTGAAGAAGATGGCTTACTCATCAATCTCTTCAACAAAAATATCTCTTACATTAATTTCTCACAACGTTTTTTATCTCGTACATCAAAATTATGTTTAGTACATCAAAATCAGTCTTTTAACGTGAAAACCATATCAATTGCATCAAAAATCATATCTCTTACATTTTAAACCATTTTATACCTCTTAAATTGGTACATCAGAACCAGACCTTCATGATACCCATATATATTGCATCAAAAATCATACCTCTTACATCAATACTGTATCTCTTCTCATAACATATCACACTAAGAACAGCAACACATCCATTTCACTTCATTTTCTTGCATGCAATTTGCTTTATCTCATCTTATCTCATGTCATATTATATCAAAAGCACATATCACAAGTATCTCACATCTCATAATACCAGTGATGTGCCCAAGGGCAGTGGGTGGGGGGGGGTGGGGTTATGAACATGGCCCTCACCTCATCAGGGAAGGGGGTTTATAGTCAGTTGGGGAAGATTAAGACCACCTAAGAACTCTGTCAGGAGGTGATACAGGGGGGCATGTGGTGAAGTATCCTCATTTTATAATTTGGTCCATACCTCACCCCTCCCATACCTTTGAAATCATGTGCATGCCATTTCATCATACCATACCAAAATTAATTAAGATATTAATGAATGCAATAACTACATGAAATGTCTTTACATCCACTGTACTTAAACAATCTCTAACGTGGTTACCTTCAAGTGATAGTTTCTCCAGATGGTCTTTTAATTTATTTTCATGATCTGTTTTCACTCTGGTTAATTCCTTCTCCATCTCCTGTTTGAGGTCGCCCTCTATCTGGCTCAATTTTTTACTCAGGACATCCTTCTCTTGCGATTCCTTCGTAGCTCTCGAGTGTATTTCGTCAATGTATTTCGATAAGCCTTAAAAAAGTAAGTAAATGACAGAGAAAAAAAGAAACAGGAATGTTATCAGGTTTTGTTTTGCCAGCATTTCATAATTCGTTTAAAATGATATTCCTTGTTTTTGCCTTCTACAATGAAGAATAGTGTTATGATACTCTATTCCCTAACTCACTTGAATTAATCTCCACAACAAAAGGGGAACTTCTTATGATTTTTTTTTAAATGTTGGACCTCAGTGTGTGCATTTTCAATTGGGCTTGAATGTGCTTAATGACACCAAATATGTTCAACACCAGTGAATGCATAACTAAATATGCTTGGTATAACTTACTTGGTAAAAATGATTTTATAGATAAATTAGGAATTCATTTTTTAATTGCACTGATGCAAAAGAAAAACACTAAGTACAGACGATTCAGATACTACTACATTAACAACCAATGTCAACGAGCCCCTGTTTGAAAAAAGAAAGAAATATTTATCCTACCTTGCTCAGCTCCTTTGATCTCAAAGCCACATTTCTCCAGGACTTTCTCGTACTCCTGTTGCCATGCCAACTCATTTTGAAGTATCATGGCAACGGTATCCTTGACACCTTGGACAGATTCATCGACTGTGACCGACTGCAGGAGACGAATTTCCTCCCGGAGGTGAGAGCAAGTTCTGCCACTTTGTCCAAGTCGTTGCTGCACAAATAAAACCGAGAGAAATGACAATTAATATAATAAACTACAATTAATAAATCAATACAATTAATACAATTAATTAATAATAAATAAATTAATACAACACCAATATTTGGGACTGAAGTTAACCTCGGAGGAAATGCACACAAAAAACCACCTCCATTGCGCTATGTCACGTTAACCTTGAAAACCCTCTTCACAGCCCAGACCATAAAGTGAAAACTACAGCCAACACACTTCCGTGCATCCCTACTTATTAACCCCTCCTCCATCCATTCATCTTTCTTTGTTTTTCAATTTACTCAAATTCTACATCTAAAGGTCTTAATATTGTTACTAATTTTCGGCTGTAATAGTTTTGGTATTTTAGTTTTATTGTATGCTGTCATATTTTATTGCTTTCGTTTTTAATTTCTGAATTTTATTGCTTTAATAATTATTGTAAGGATATTTGTTTATTTTTGTAATTTTTATGTTGCAATATTTTTAGGCTGTAAGATTTTTAAACTGTAATAATTTTTACTTCTTTTACATCTTTACAATTATAATAAGTTGGAACGATATTTTACCCCCATGCCCAAACTCCTCACCTCTAATTCCACCAAGCTACCCTTCAAGGTTTTTGAACTACTCTTAGTTTCCTTCATGTTTGCCTCCAGACTTTTGTTTGACTCTTTCAGATCTCGGAGTTTGTTCTTGGCTTCGGTCCTCTCCTCGATGAGGTGCTTGAGACACTCCGCCACGGTATCGTCGCTGACATCCTCCCCATCCTCCTCGGGGACTTTGAAGCCAGGAGCAGAGAAAGCAATCTGCATGACCCTTGACCGGAACCTTTCAAGCTAAAAGAGAACAAGGTATCCAGTTTTCATGTTCGCTTGTCAGTAGAATCATTAGCACATGGTTACTAAGAGGACCAGTACAGGGTGACAGGTGTCCTGTTAGCTTAAACTTGTAGGTGATATTCAGTGATAGACAGGCATCCATGAGATTGACAGTATGGATGGACAGGGATGTGCCCAGAATTTCCTGAGTGCCGGGTATACTGATCGCCATCCTGGGGGAGGGGTCTAAGGGGGAGGGGGTGTCCCCCTCCCTTTTGAGAAATTTTTAAAGGTGCTCAGATGCCAAATGCTGGCACTTGTGTAGCTTTTTAAGCACATACACAAGTACTAGTAACTAGTAGCGTACCTGGTAAAAGTTATTAGTTTGTTTCAGAGAGGTTTTACAAGGGACCGATTGAGAGCCGTAAGTAATGTTTCTCGCATGCGTAACTGATGCATTATTAGTCTGTATGATTTTGGCATAGGCTAGGCCCAATTTATGTTGAATATATTGTTAGGAATGTCGGGATTTTAGATGAAAATAGTGCTGGGCGGGATTCACGATTTTTAAGACAGTGCTGGGCGGTAATTTTTAGTGCTGCGCGGGGCCGCCCAGCGTGGGCACATCCCTCGATAGACCAAGTTCTATCAAAGTACATGTTCCGGGGTTACCCTCACTTCACATCAACACCCCAACCAGTCAGCACCAAAACCTTAACCTTGTGTGCATGAATAAAGGTTAGAAAGTAATATGCTAATCATTCAATGGCTAAATCCTGAGCATTGCAAGGGAAACCTGAGGCAGGGATGGGGGAGGCTATAGGGGATCAAAGAATAAGACTTATTCTCAAAAGCAAGGAGGGCAGTCACAGATGTATAGAAGGTAAACTAGAAACAAACAATGAAATATTCCAAATACTTCTTTTTCTTGAGGAAATAAATTAATGTGTTCTTAATACTGCTACTGTATGCTGACATTACTATATATATATATAGATATATATATATATATATTTATTTATTTATATAAGTTTAAATTTCTAATGAAGTGACCAAACAATTCACATGGTTTTTCAAAATCACAGACCCATTACAATCATGATATATGAATAAATATTTAAAAAGATCAGTAACATAATGAAATGGCAGCTATTAAAGAGAACAATCCAACAAAGTTATTCACAAAATAATACATACTCTCTTTAAGGCTTGGTCCATGTCCACTTTGGCTGCCTTTTCTGACCTCTGAGATTCTAAAAATTTATTCTTTGACTGGTCTCTGTCTGTTAAATATTTTGCTTGAAGCTGAAAAATTAAAAAACAGCAATTACAATTATGTCAAAAATTACGAGAATTTGGCCTGTGTGATAAAAATATACTGCTTCTTACAAATTTCAAAAGTTTCCTACTTTTTCATGATTTTCTCTGATGTTCTTGGGAAACCGAAAGCAAAGCTGACATATCATGTAGTGACATAAGAATAAACATTACACAGACTGAAATCTATGGGCTAAAATCCACTCTGGAGGCCTCATTTCTGAATCTGGAGGCCAGTATGGATAAACCACTTTAGTCAGCAGATAAACCCAGTTTATCTGATTACTGAACACTAAGCTTGTCATACGCCAGTGGTTCTTAAACATTTTTAGGTGACCTCTTCGACCATCTGGAACTGTCCCAATGCCCCCCTCCCACTACCCCCTCCCCTCGACCTACCGTTCATAGTCAGCCGCTCAAGCGAGCAATCAGTCCGAAGATATGCATATAGGAATTTAAAAAATAGCCTATATTCCCTACAAGCTGATGAATTTTCTCTCAACAATAGTTATTTTTTTGGTTCCAAGAACCCCTGGATGCCTTATTGTGCCCAAAATCGCTGTAGTGTTGTTTCGTAATCGTCAGGGACCCCCAAATCAGTGCCAACGCCCCCTACTCCCCGTGTACCCTGTAGCGCCCCCCTGAGACTTCCCAATGCCCCCAGGGGGAGGCAGGGACCACTTTGAAAACCACTGCTCTAAATAATTTTTGATTGCATCTCCAACCTCCATTTGCGTTCGTAAGTATACAAGACTACAAGAGTAAATGAACATATGATTTCTACATCTACCTTCAACAAAGACAAACAAACAATGGCAAATTATCCCTTCCTTCCCTCATCCTGCATTGATGCCATACATGTGATGCTTTCAGTTGATACATCCCTGTCTAACCCTCCCTCTCCCTTGCCCCTCTTCCCCCCCCCCACCCACTTCCCGAGCCCCTTTTGCACAGGGCTCACATCAAGACATTGGGCTAGATGTACGTACCTTCCTGTCCTCTTCCACTTGTTTATTTAGTGTCTCAATCTCTTCGGCCTTGGTAGCCAACTCTACAGTCTGGTCAGATATTTTGGCCTCCATTCCCTTCAGCCTCTATAACCATGGTAACCAGAAAGGAAAATGAATCATTCACAAATATATGCAAGAAAATTAGCAAAAAGCATGGAAAATCAAAAGAGATATATATATGTATATCCCACTTACAATTGCTTATAGCATTCTGCAGAATTAATTGCCATTCGAATGGAGTTGCAGAAGCAATGCTGAAATTTTTATTTCTAAAGTTAACAGGTTCTCATACAGTTATGGACAATATGACAATATGACACATCTATATCATTGAGGATTTGGGAGGAAATGAAAATAATGGCCACTGCCTCTTTTTTTTCTACTTGTTTTTGCAAGTTCCAACTTGTGATATGTGACAGGATCAATAAGCACACTTGAAATTTAGTTTGACATTTCAAATAGAAGAAAAGGCAGTTTGACCAAAACCACTAGCAGCAGGTAATGGTTGACATTTACAAAGGCTTATGATATCACTTACAGGAGGACAATATTAATAGTAAATAGAGGAACTTCAATGTTAATTTTACAAATACGATATATGTAATCAATGTTAGTAACATTTAGCAATGTTTAGTTTGAAGCAAAGATAGTGAAGAAAAGCATTGAAGCAGCATTTTGTGTTTTGTCGCTGTTTTCGAGTTTTTTACATATATCAATCACAAAACAGCAAACTAAGATATTAGCCAGGTTTTTACCCTGCCAAAAGCGTTAATTGGCGAGTAATTAAGGACATTTGCAGATAATGAGAAAAGTGTCGTCCGACAATTTACACATTTAATATTAACCGCATACAGTTTCCCCAACCCACCAGTTTGAATTCAACCAATCAGAGATGCAGGTTTAGTTATGAGCCGTTGCTAAAAATAGATTCAAAACGTTGAGTTGGTAACTTGGTACAACCAGCGAGCTGGACTCTAACAGCTACCTGGTACAACTGCCATAGACAATCTACACAAATCAAGCATGGTGTTGTATTACGTATTGGCCAATGACGTTCGTAGCTTTTAAATATTCATATTATGGGCGAGGTTTATTTGGATCCCAACGGAAAATATCTTCGAGAAAAACAAAGTTGAAAGTTGTAAATTTTTGACTTTAATGCCACCATTTGAAGTACGATTTGAATAGATAAGCTAGTTATGAATGTCGTTATGACATCGTGGAATCAGTGAGGTTGAGAAAAACCATAGAAAAGGACGCAAAATGCTGCTTAAGTGACAAAAATATAGGCAATAAGCTGGAGAGTATCAACTAAATATTATTTTACGGTAAAATGACATCAAAATTTTACGCAGAACATCGATTTATTACTTCATGAACTTTACCTAACTGACATTAACTGACATAAAATGGAAAAAAAAATTCTTGCCATGATGCGGTAACTGAGACATAGCCCAAGTTGAAACCTAAACATGCTTTTGTTAGTGGTTGGGTGTAGAGGTGGGTAGGGGTGTGGGTCAGCTTCTTTTGTGCAGAGGGTTTAGAGTTACATAATTAGAATGTGAAGCTGTTTCATAGTGCAATTGACAAAAAAAGTTGGTGTAATAGCAATGAAACTTGTGACTTTGGTTAAATATCTTTAAATCTGAGCTTTATTTGGAAGTCTTTGCCTTTACAGGCACTTTGATATTCATTTTCCAACAGACAATATAACGTTAAAAACCACCATTGACGTTTCCAAAAGTGGGGAGGTGGATCGAAGCTCTCATACTCATACAAGAACCCATGTAGCTAATCATGTCATTATTATTGGCCAGTATTTGATCAAATTTTTCATATTTTCTTTGATATAAGGAAAAAGTTGGGTAATAATTATTTCAATCTGTGGTTCATTTGCTATAAATTTTAAAGATTTTGATTTCAAGAGCATCGAAATGTAGAACATTTTCAATTTGGACATTATCATCAGTTTATACAGAATAGTTGTTGGGCAGATAAAATGGTTCTGGGCGATGAGAAAAGGGGAGAAAGCTTGCTGACTCATGAAAGAATCTACATAGGTCATCATTATTGTCTGGTATTTGATCAAATTTTTCATATTTTCTTTTATATAAGGAAAAAGTTGGGTAATAATTATTTCAATCTGTGGTTCATTTGCTATAAATTTTAAAGATTTGGTTTAAAGAGCATCGAAATGTAGAACATTTCCAATTTGGACATTATCATCAGTTTATACAGAATAGTTGTTGGGCAGCAAATGGTTTTGGGCGATGAGAAAAGGGGAAAAAGCTTGCTGACTCATGAAAGAATCTACATAGGTCATCATTATTGTCTGGTATTTGATCAAATTTTTCATATTTTCTTTTATATAAGGAAAAAGTTGGGTAATAATTATTTCAATCTGTGGTTCAGTTGCTATAAATTTTAAAGATTTGGTTTAAAGAGCATCGAAATGTAGAACATTTCCAATTTGGACATTATCATCAGTTTATACAGAATAGTTGTTGGGCAGCAAATGGTTTTGCGCGATAAGAAAGGGGAGAAAGCTTGCTGTCTCATGAAAGTATTTACAAAGGTCATAATTACTGACCGGTCCTGTAGTTTATTTTACATTTAATGATTTAATGACCAAGCTGACCAGAAACAGCAGTAACTTAGTGGTTCTATTTCTTGCTAACCTGACTGAGATGATTACAGAACAGCGACATATCAATGTTATGAAATATTTATTCTTTCCCTCGTCGTTGGCACACTTACTCTTTGAAGAGATATGATGTCTCGTTCGTGTTTGTTGAAATGATCTTTGAGTTCCTTTATTTCTTTCTTAATTTCTTCTGACTGAAGAAAATTAATTATGGAAAGAAGCAAAGAATAAGAAGAAACAATCACAGAAAGAACAAGAAATAATACTAAAACAAACTGGAAGAGAAAGGAGGCAGTATACTGGCTGCTGATGATGAAATTTGCTCGTGTCGTGGTGACAGAGATTGCGCTACAAAACGGAACTATGTTATAGTCTGTTGCACCACCGCACGACAGTAGCGGAGCGTCCATACAGTCAGGGGGGGCGGATGCCCCCCTGACGGACTCAAATGGACTGCTGGCGCCCTTTTCAGCTTTTTACCACTTTTTACTTATTTGCAATTATTGACTTTTTTATTGCGCTCTCATCTACCTATTGACATTTGTCACATTTTGTTGGTGTAATTTTCTGACAAAATGGCGATAACACCTATTTATTCTTCGTTTATCTGCAAATTAGCAAGGCCTGGAAAGGGTCATTTCCGACGATCTAGAGTGTATCTTTACTCAAAAATTTTCTGAACGCTCCGCGCCAACCAATGGTGGCGCTCCGCTTAGATAGTGTCAAGAGCGCCCCTACACTATTCTCGCCCCCCTGACCAAAACCCCTAGCTCCGCCACTGCCGCACGATGCCACATTTTTCATCTACAAGATTTCAAAAGTCTGAAATTGTGTCATTTCTTGAAGATATGATATTGTATCATATTGTGAGACATTGCAAAACAAGATGCTGCATCAAGGAACTGAAGTTGTTCCAGATCTTTTCAATTTAGGCTTTTAAAGTTTTAAGCACCTAACCAATGCATATTCAACAAATTCTGTTGCAACATGTCAAGTTTTTTTGTATATAAGTTGGTAATAATGAATATATTTGGTTTTTTCTCATGCATTTAAAGATATTTGATTTTTCCATTGCTGACTCACATAATTTGTGACAACAACAAGTGCTTTCAACTTTGTTCTGCGTATATATCTTTCTGGATTCTAATGTTTTCCTCATGACTTTCATCGATCGTAACCGACGAGACAATATCATCGTTGCTAAGCAATATCCAACCAGCATACTACCCCGCTAACATCGATAGAGACGAGATGATATTTCTTAACACATAGTAGAGAGTTAGTGAGATGAAAAATTTCACGAGAAAAGTAAATAGCAGAAGCAACAAATCAACTTTATCACACATAGAAGCAGGGTTTGAAATAATTGCTGGAATTGCCCGAATGAAAATGGACCATCGAGGGAGCTTGAAACATTCTGAGTTTTTTGCTCAACCTCTACAGCAATTTTGAGCCACATTACTCAGTAATTTGCTGGGTGAGAAATATGGAAATGGGTTCAGATGGGGAATGGAAAGCTTGACGAAAACTACAAAAGTTTACCAAAGTGGAAACTAGAGGTTATTTCCAACCCTGCTTTTTTATAGAATATTAGTTATCACAACAAATGCAGCACATATTATTTTCCACGTCTGTCATTTCACATAGGACTTACACTCTTCAGTGAAACTACTTCTTTGGATTTTGATGCCAGCTCCTCCTCCTGTTTCTTAGATTCTTTTACTCTACCAAACTATTTATAATGAAAGAATTGGTAGAGTCAAATTGTATTTAAATATGACATCTGAATAATTACAGCTAATTTTTTAATAAGTAATCAAACAATCAAATGGTTCTAAAAGACCAGCTTCCACCACTCTCCACCTCCCCCCTTCACCACTCTCCACCCCACCACCCATAAGTCTCCTCTATCTGATTAAACATTCCAATAAATAATTATAACATCATTCCTAATAATAAGTTAATAAGAGATTTCTCCATTTACAGTTATAATCAAAAGCAGAAGGAAATTGCTCTTAAATTTTGTTTTAAAGTAATCCACTACGTTGAAAAAATTTAAGCAAATTGCAAAAAACACTATTTTTTTTTCTACTAATCATATTTGCAGTTCTACTGAGCAGACAAAACACAAGATTTACCAAAGGTCATCCATATTGGATTTAAAATTTAGCAGGTTTTTAAATTACTGCAAGTGGTGAAAAAAAACACCTTATTGGACATTCTGACCCATGTAAGTTTATTTCTGTACAACGTCACATGACAGAACATGCAAAATGCTTGTCGGAATTTAAATATCCATGTGTGAAATTATCTTAGCAAATATATGGATACAATATTGATGACCTGTTAGAGTTTAAAGAGAGAAAAATGTTATCAACAAGCGCCAACTTTAGGAAAAGAAGAGGATAAAGAAAATTTAAATAAATTCTGGGACCACTAAGCATCGAAATTAAGAAAAGAAGATGGAAATTCATTGGGCATATATTGCGCCAAAACCCAATCAACGACAGCAACATCAGCATGACTTGGGCACCAGAGGGCAGGAGAAAGAGAGGGCGACCAAAAACAACATGGCGCAGGACAGTGGACAAAGAGAGAGAGAGGGCTGGTTGGCGATCTTGGAATGAGGCCAGAAACGCAGCTGCCGACCGAGATAAATGGAGACGCTCTGTGGAGGCCTTACTTGCCTTTAGGCAAGAAGAAGACAGATGAGATGATATAAATGGCACGAAATTTTGATCCTTATAGGACATTCTTCAAAGAGAACTTATCGAAGTTCAAATTCATTAAAGAAATGTGAAACAGGGATAAGAAAAATCAAAAACTTACCTTGGCTGTCATCGCTGACAGGGAGACTTCTCTGTCTCTTAATTGATTCCTTAAGAGGGTTGTTTCGCCCTTCATCCGTTTGTTGAGAGCTTCTTTATTGGAGAGATCTCTCTGCAGTGTGGTGACTAGAGCATGACTGGTTGTTCTCTCTTTCTTAACCTTCTCCAGATCCTGTTTCAGGCCAAACAGCTCACGATCCTTCTGGTTTAGAAGATTGCGTAGATTGCCGACGTTTTCCAGAGGATCGGAGCTCTCCGGTCTCATCTTAGTCATCTGTAATACAGAAACGCAAAACATATAAATTTTACAAATATCAAAGGATAACACCTGCATATGCTGAGAGCATTGCGGTTCAGGTGGTTAAGGCAGTGGACTTGTGATCTAAGGTTTGCAGGTTCAAATCCTGCAGGTTCGAGTCCTGGTCAGATCATTACATTGTGTCCTTGGGCAAAGCACTTTATCTCCATTGCCTCTCTTCACCCAGGTGTATAAATGGGGACCTGTGAGATAAACTGTCAGTGGGGTGCTGTTTAGCTGTTGCCATGTGGAGGGATTGTCTCTATGTTTGACAGGTTATCGTTGACCCTGGATGGTAATTTTGTTATGCGCCTTGAGAACTATTATTGGTAGATATGTCTGCATTTATAAATCCTCAATATTATTATGATTATGATTATTATATAAATTCATAATTATGATGTTATGATGTGTAATGTGATATGCACTTTCATCATAGAGAGTGCCTATTGTATTTAAATTTGGTTTTGTTTGTTTTCTGCTTTTGTTATGTTAGTATTATCATTCCTGCTCTAGATTTTGAAATTTCTAATTTTCTGTTTGCCGCTGTTGATTTTTTTTGGCATCTTCTACTGTAGAACTGTTTCTTTGTATTTGAAAAATTTCTTAGCGATCAACTGAAATTTGATAATAACTTCACTGCCTGTATTCTCTAGCACTCTAGCTTTACCTGCTCTTTCAGGGCATTGATCTCCAACTGTTTCAGTTGTGCATTTTTCTCCAGTTCCATCACCCTCAGTTGCACTTTGCTATCTCCCGTGACTCCCGTGTAGTTGGCCTGCTGCAGGTCGAGGCTCGACTGCTCCAGGTCGTATCGCAACTGGCTGATTAGACCATCTTTACGGGTCGACTCTGATTCAAACGCAGCCAGACGTTTGATCTCATCTCCCATCCGTAAAATCTTCTGGTCCTAGTTTGGGGGAAAATGAGATCGACATTTCACGTCTAACTGCTAATGTGGAGTTGGATCGTGTCTCTTACGATTCATTCGGAGAGGGAATGCAAAGTATCTTATGACATTTCACTCCATAAGAAAATAAATAAAAAAATAATAAAAAGCTACATCGGTAAGACCAAAAGAAAGATACTATTCAAGAGACCTAACACAGGCTAGCCATGAAAGTGAAAGTACGATAGGCCTAACTTTCGTAAACAAAAATGAGAGATTTGATTGGCGCACCATCTGTTGGGCGGGACTTGCAAAGTTTGATTGAAGTTTGTAGAATCTACGGACTCGTAAAAAAATTTGGTGAATTTTATTCTGCTCAAAATTTTTAACGACAGATAAATAAATAAAAATAATAAAAACCTCAAATAGAAAAGGAAAGTTTTGTCTCTTCTGATGACATATAAAGTCACATCGTGAACATGAAACTTCCTACTTTCAATCAGGTAACAAAACCAATGCATTTTAACCAGAGCCATATGTATTATTGCCTCAAATTGTTTCTGCATAATTTCACACTTTTCTGAGCTAACACTCCTTATATGTGGAAGTAAATATTACCTTTTCATGAATCATGTTCAGCTCAGCCACAGGAGATCCGTGACCGGTAGGGCTATCTGACTGATAATGACTGGTAATTGCTGATCGTGCACCCACTGAGCTCACCCATCCACCAGTAACTGAAATTCAATCCATTTAACAAAAAAGAAAATTTAGTCATTTCAATTAAAAAAAAATTATGCACCATACCTTTGCATGGACTATTTTGAGCAAAATGAGGTTTCCATCATGAAGTACAGTTCAAGTAACGTTACTTCTTCTTAAACAGTTGAAACTGACATCAATATTACATGTTTCTACTAACATCCAAACCTAAATGAACACCGAGTCGATTAAATCATGAGCATAAAAGTTGATTTTATGTTGCCTTGGTTGAATGAACTTTAAATTCAAAACCAGTTATTTTGTTTAAGTCAATTACAACATAATAACTTAGATGTTACATTTTGTGGACAGAAATTATTCAAAATTATTTGAAATATTCTTCTTTATATTTATATATATCTAACTTATTTTGTACTTGTCCTAATTACATTATAAGCAAAATTCATTAATATTTCAAATACCTCTTCTTGTAGGAAGGGGGCTGTTAGATGGACTGTTAGCTGCCACCCCAACTCTGTCCCCACTACCTCGTCTGGTTCCCGCACTTGAGGGCCTAGGTCTCGGCGGATGTGGCTTAACATTGGACCCTGTGCTATGTTGGACCCATGCATGCGATGGAACTGGTGGCTGCTGCTGCTGGCTTAGAGAGGAGATCTGGGGCAACTGAGATTGTGATATTGGCGTGGAAGTTATGAAATCTGTCTGGTTGCCGAGATAAGGGAACTCAGATTGAGTAGATGCTGCTGAAACTGGAATATGACTATTTAAAAGAGTGAGGGAGGTGTGTCCTGGAAGCCTCTGCTGCACAGGAGGATAGGATACCTGGGAAGAAAGGGAAATGAATTAATTCAAACTATATTACATTAGGGGTAGCAGGCTGGATACCTTTCATGCCACGAGAACGTACCAAGGCCATTTACGCTAGCTTAAATATGTAAGGCATCAAAAATATTTTCTCGAATCTTGAAAAAGCCTTAACTGTCATTCAAATAATTTCAGAAGAAGAGGGTAAAAGAAGGGCTGAAAAAGATCAGAATATATTCAGGTTTGAAAGCAAAATTCTTCATGCAATACATGCTTTTGATTAAATGTATTTATTTGTTTCAAAGTCTCGATACATGTTTGCTGATGAATTTCGGAAAGCAAAGTTCCGAAGCAGATTCAATGTTTCTTATTCTAAATGCACTCTGACCACGTGGGTTAAATGGAGAAAAGCTGTCGCAATTGAAAGAAAGAAACTGATTTTCTGTTGGCCTTATGGCGTGAATGATTTACCGTAAAATCACTGCAAACACCAATATTAGGATGGTCATTACACATATGTAACCTGTATATATGTACTCGTATTGTCCACTTTTCTTTACCCAATTCCACGGAGGAAACGTCTGAAAATACCTGTTTATTCATAGCAATCAAAGGGTATGACACAATTTTGCAGGCTACATCGGTAAGACCGAAAGAAAGATACTATTCAAGAGACCTAACACAGGTTAGCCACGAAAGTAAAAGTACGATAGGCCTAACGATCGTAAACAAAAAAAAGAGATTCGATTGGAGCACCATCTGTTGGGACTGGCTTGCAAAGTTTGATTGAAGTCTGTAGAATCTACGTACTTGTAAAAAAAATCTGGCGAATTTCATTCTGCTCAAAATGTTTAACGACAGATAAATCCATAGAAATAATGAATATCAATATAAAAATTGCATAGAACGGTGTCATTTTTACTGAGCTATTAAGGGCAGTTAGCTGGAAAGGTCGAAGTGTAAAATTTGGCAAACACACATATTGAGACTTTAAGTTTGGAGCACCCAAAAATTGATGTTACCTGCATTGTATCATCCATGACTAGTTCATGCGCTACTCCAGCGTAGCCAAATCTTATGACATCCCCTGGAGCTAGTCGAACAGCTGCATTCTGTACTCTACAATCGTTGACGTATGTGCCGTGGGCTGTATTCAAGTCTTGCAGAACAAAGCATATCTCGTGCTCGCTGTACTCAATGATTGCATGTTGAGGTTCTACCGCCTGCGACTGTAACAACATCGAAAAACTAACGTCGACAAAAGTTCCATATAACAATAACATTTGATAATTAGGTCATGTTCTTTGACAACCCAATGATACAGCTAGGCTGGGAATAACTTTGAAAAGGGATGAGAGAAGATGGCCATTTACATGCAACTGTCAAAGATTGAACTTGAAACAGGCACAGGTACATGTTGGAGGAAATTTGTTGCCATTGGCTTACTGCAAGCATTCTAATATTAACTTCTGTATCATGAGAGAGGCATTGTTAATTATAAATTTCACAACTGATAGAGCTCAAGAAAGTAAAGTGATACTTTTTCAAATGTTATTAAAAAGGCAAAAAACACATATATTGAGAATGAAGTGAAATCAACACTAGGCCTAGATTGCTTAAGTTTTGCAGGTTTCTTCAAATCTAAAATTTTATCTGACAAAGCAATCACTGAATATTAGTTTGAGTAAGGTTGATGTTCTTACCTGTATCAAGAAGTCACAATTTTCTCGGCCAACCACAGTAATGCTGGGGGAAAGCTGGAAAATACCATCTGTGCTTTTCAGAAAACCCTTCACCATTCTGAGTTTTTAGCATTGAAAAGCAGCTCTGTTGATATTGTCAACCTTTGCTTATCTGATTTTAGGAAACAATGTAGATACAACTGTTGAATGCTCGGTAACACATCATTGGTCATCTTTCCATTTGGATTATATCCTCTCACCTCATTGAAATTATATATTTGGTAGCACCTTCAGGAAATATTTTACCCATATTTTAGGCCTAGGCTACTGGGATAATACAATTTTGGCCAAACTTTAGAATCCGTACCATATGAAGGGGAAAGCTTACTAGGGGCTAGGAATTTGGGTTAGGAAGTAGGGTTAGGGGTTAGGAAGTAGGGAATAGGGTTAGGAATTAGGCCAGGGTTAGGAAGTAGGGTTAGGGGTTAGGAATGGTACGGATTCTAAATTAGTACCACAATTTTAATGCATACATGCATTATAAAGTTGCATTGACAGTCACAGGGAAAATGGCAAGCTTTAACTACCTATACCCTACTGACTTAGGACTCGAATAGGCCTTTTTAGAAATTTTGCTCACAAGTCATATTCAACTGCAATGTTGATTTTAAATTTGTGAAACTTCAATTAAACTTCATGCCAAAACATTTATGGCTGTGATTATAACTACTGATACTAATTGCCTGGCAGGTTTGAAACAGATTGCCAATCTTACTAATTACTAGTTACTTAGGGATTACTTCACATTGATGCTAGTATCAGCAATGCATAACCCTTACCCCAAGAACCCTTAGCCAAATTTAGGCCCATCTACATTCGTTTCAATTCATATTGGCCTAGTCTGACTTAGTCTACACTAACTTTAATTCTTCCACTGACAGTACTATGTAAAGTTAGGCCTAATGTTAGCATTTATCGCCGTTATAATACTCAATAGGATAACACACGATGGAGGGATGGAGATAAACGTAAGGACAATCTCCTTATCACGAAATCGCCAGTTTTTCATACTCACTCCGTCAGGTTTTAACACCATGCATTCGGTAACTTCGTCCTAGATATATTACGAATTTATTGTGTTATCGAATTTAAAAAACCGGTACCAGTGAATTGTATGTACACAATTATTAAAACAGCCATGTATAAAAAGGAATGCACTTGTCGTATGTCTTCTGAACTGGTAACTACGGTAACATATTAGGAGTTTGTTTACAACACTGATATATATGCATTTGAATAACGTTATACTGAGTACACACTGTACAGTTTCACAGTATGTGTGAAAATCAGGAGACATTTTACCCATGCGACTTGCTTGGAGTCGTTTTTTGGAAAGCGAACACAAATCTGTACATACTTATTGAACGCCAAAAGGACCTCAGGTGGCGTTGCTATCCTTAACAGGAGGTGGTACTACCCTAACCAGGAGACGTTTCTACCCTAAACAGAATGTGCTATTACCCTAAACAAGAGATGCTATACTACCCTAAACAGGAGGGGTTACTATCCTAACAGGGGTCGATCTACTCTGTAACTACGACCCGTTTCCAAAGCAAACCGCAGTGAAGGATAATGCCATTACAAATCTTCTGGTTATTATTCTGCGGATACGTACACCTGCCATTTGGCCGCATTAAAGAGCATAGGCGTAGGAGGCGGGGGGGGGGGGCTGGGGGGAAGGCTGC
>JAIPMN010019245.1:0-19858 GCA_020650975.1 Apostichopus californicus
ACATTGCCATCAAACACATGTGTTGAAAGTCTTGCTAATCAGTTTGGTGATTTCTTTATAAACAAGGTAGCAGCTATTCGTGAGGAATATGATACTTGTGATGCCACGCCCAGTGTGGACAAAATGGCAGACGATAGTATTTTTGGTGGTTGTCCTCTAGAATCTTTCTCTCCTGCCACCGAAGAAGAGGTACGGAAGCTATTTACAAGCTCCCCAACAAAGTCCTGCAGCTTGGATCCTATACCTACCTGGCTATTGAAGCAATGTGTCGATGCACTCCTGCCAATTATAAATGCCATCATAAACCAATCACTCATTGAATCAAAGGTGCCGTCTTGTTTTAAGCGTTCTATTGTTAAACCACTGCTCAAAAAGCCTGGTATGAATAAAGAAGTGTTTAAAAACTACCGACCTGTATCAAATTTACCTTTTATATCCAAACTTGTAGAAAAAGTTGTTGCAATATGCCTTCAACAGCACTTAAATGCCAATGCTTTGCATGATAATCTCCAATCTGCATATCGCCAGTACCATTCAACTGAGTCAGCTTTACTAAGAGTACATAACGATATTGCTGCAGCTCTTGACAAGAGGTCCCAAACAATGATGGTCATGTTGGACCTATCGGCAGCCTTCGATCTCATTGATCATGAGATCTTCTTTAATCGTATCCAACATACTTTTGGAATTGCGTCAATCTCATTAAAATGGTTTAAGTCCTATTTTAGGGACAGAGTGCAATGTATACAAATTGATAATGTTATATCTGATGAGAAACAGCTAAGGTTTGGGTGCCACAGGGATCTGTACTTGATCCTTTGATATAATGTATGTTTACCCGTCCAGTTGGAGAAATAATTCAGCGCCATAACATCAACCATCACTGTTATGCTGATGATACGCAATTGTATTTGAATATTGGTGCCCTTGAGTCCTGGAATGATGTATCATCAAAGCTCCAAGCATGCCTTTCAGACAGTCAGGTGGATGCGGGTTAATTGTTTGAAACTTAATCAGGACAAAACTGAGTTCATTGTATTTTCACCAAAATTTCAGGGTAATGCTATTCAAGACTTGTATATAAATATGGGACCTAACACCATATGTTCAGTTCCTAAAGTAAAGAATTTAGGTGATACATATCTTGATCACAATCTTACCATGGATAATCAAGTTGACTCTATCTGTAAGTGCTGTTATTAGCAGATCCGAAATATTGGCAAAATTAGAAGGTATATCTCAGATGATGCGTGTTAGACTTTAATCCATGCCCTTGTGACATCAAAACTGGATTACTGCAATGCCCTGCTATATGGCCTGCCTCACAAGCTGACCGATCGCCTTCAGCGAGTTCAGAATCGCGCTGCACGGCTTGTAAGTCGCACTCGTAGACATGAGCATATTACACCTGTACTACGTGACTTACATTGGTTGCAGTAGCGGAGCGTCCATACAGTCAGGGGGGGAGGGCGGATGCCCCCCCTGACGGACTCAAATGCACTGCTGGCGCCCTTTTCAGCTTTTTACCACTTTTTACTTATTTGCGATTATTGACTTTTTTATTGCGCTCTCATCTACCTATTGACATTTGTCACATTTTGTTGGTGTCATTTTCTGACAAAATGGCGATAACACCTATTTATTCTTCGTTTATCTGCAAATTAGCAAGGCCCGGAAAGGGTCATTTCCGGCGATCTAGAGTGTATCTTTACTCAAAAAAATTTCTGTACGCTCTGCGCCAATCAATGGTGGTGCTCCGCTTAGATAGTGTCGAAAGCGCCCCTACAGACTATTCTCGCCCCCCCTGACCAATACCCCTAGCTCCGCCACTGATTGGTTGCCTATTCATTGCAGGTTCAATTATAAGATTCTGTCACTTAATGGTTTAGCCCCTATCTACCTCTCTGAATTAATACATAAATACAAGCCTACTCGATCTCTACGCTCAGAATCCAAGTCCTTACTTACCAAACCTGTCATTAAAACTTCTACATTCGGAAACAGGCGTTTCGATTACTCATCTGCGACATTATGGAACAGTTTATCGGAGGAAGCTAAGTGTGCCATAAATATAGATGAATTTAAAAACTAGTCAAAACCTTTCTTTTTAGATCTGCATTCCATTAACCGTGCTTTCTATACTATTTATATTGTCACATTATTACAACGCATTTTCCATTTTGCATTTATAGCGCTTTTAAAATGAAAAATTTTACAAGAATTTGTATGTATAATTTTTGATTTCCCATTTGCAGTTTTTATACAATTTATTGTCAGATTGTATATAACCAAGGGCGTAGGAACCGGGAGTGCTGGGGGGGGTGCCAGCCCCCCAGTGAAAAATATGGGGGGGCGGAAGAATCATTCCGCCCCCCGCTCCGCAAGTCAGAAAACCCCTTTTTCATTTCCAAATGAGAAAAAAATCTCATTTGGAGCACCAAATTGCATTTAAGGCCAGGTGAAAATGCAAAATTATTTACAAAATGGAGTGGGTGTTGAAGTGTGCTATATTGCACCAAATTGCATCTGAGGCCACCTGGAAATGCAAAAAAATTCCCTCCCCTTAGACCCCTCCCCCAGGCCGGCCATCAGTCTTCAGCCCCCCACTCAAAAGTACCTTCCTATGCCACTGTATATAACAAATTTTCTACCCTTTTTATACCTTACATTAATGATTTATATATTTGTATATCATGTTTGCATGTACTTTACTGTAAAGCGCCTTAGAGCAATTTCTGATTGGATAAGGCGCTATAGAAATTTTGTCAAATAAATAAATAAATAGAGCCTAGAGGTCATGAAGAGTATGAGCCGCTAGTTTTGTGAGACTTTCATCTTCCACCAGACTGTTATAAACTTGTACAATATAGATCGTACATTATGGTATTAAAATTTTCATGGACATCTGTCAATAATTGTTACAAGTGCTCATGAACCTGAAAGACTAGGGCCATGTTGGACTAACAGTACTGACCATGCACCTGTCTCTATTCATCATGCAGTACCTGTAGGAGCCATCTTGGTTTACATGTACCCCAGCCATTAAACCTAAGATCATAGCTGCTCTGACAACCTTTAGTATTTTCAAATCTTAAACCAGTATTATTCCTACAAAACTACCGTAGTATTTTGGCAAAATCTGTATGTAAGTTAATGAAGCCCACAAACAAGATTTAACAACTGAAGGGAAAATCAACAAAAATTAAGCCAAGAAATGGGAGAAGAAGAAGGAGGGTAGACAAAAGAGAAGATGAAGAGATGACATATCCGAGAACGTAAGGACACCAACATCCATGAGATAAGACAGCCAATGCCACTGTATGTTGTCACGGCTACAATACAGTACTTAGGCTCAAGTTGCTTTAAAACCTACCCTAGGCCAAGCACTGTGCGTCATAAGATGGATGATCAACAACCTTTCTTCATTGCATGAGATATCAATAGAGTTGCATTACTATGACTATAAACTTACATTGCATTACATAACAAAGTCTTCACCATTTCTCTGTTATAAATGGCAATTTCTCAACTTTCAATTGTGTTTGTTGATTTTAGTCAAACTGAAATGAGAAACTCTGTAAAAGTTTGTTTGAACACCCACCACAATGTGTGACATGTGCAAATTTAGGCCCACTGGTGTTCAAACAGACCTGTTGGCTCGATAGGCAAATTGGTATGGGTCGAAGTTAGCAGGTAGGAGATTTTTTAAAAATGTTAACACGAAACCTTCGAATACTTTCATCGGTACTGAAGTTAGAGCCACTGGACGGTAGTCATTTAGACATGATGCATCGCTCTTCTTAGGAACAGGGACTACCGTTGCCTCTTTGAAAGACTGGGGCACTTCACACGTGTTCAGGGACCAGTTGAAGATGTTAGTATATACCCCAGCGAGCTGCCCGGCACATATCTTCAAAAGTTTGGGAGTAATGCCGTCAGGACCAGCAGATTTCCGTTCATTCAGTCGCTGGAATTTCTGTCTCACTGAATGTTCATCGATGTTAATTGGTGTCGTTGCCCCATCGGTATTTGCTTGTCTTGAATGGCGAGCTGTCGAACCAATTCCTACAGTTTACACATCAACTGTATGATAAAACATTATTTTTAGCCTGGTCATCGGGATGACTCTGATTAGGCCAGTGTAAAGGTATGCTGTATTGGCCCCAAATATGTTAGATATTCAAATAAGGTCACCTTTGGTCAAAATGTTTAAACTGTTTTTATTACAACCTTGAGGAAATTTTTCCTCACTGGGACATTCAGTCAACTTGTGTGTTCCTTAAAAATTGTCTGAGAACAATTTGGAGAGTAAAGACCTCCAGAAAAGTATTTCTAGCAATTACAGCGTGCTAATTTGGGGTCTATACTGACTACCTTTAAGAATGTTCTATGATGCAGCAGCCATTTCTTTTCAATGCATAGGCTATATACTATAACTATTACAGGTTAATAAAATCCCTAACATTTTGGGGAAGGACTTTTAAGATACATTTGTACATTATGATTTCCTGAACAAAATATAAAAAAAAAAATACTAAGTTGGCAGCTCTGAAAAATGATATATTTATGTACTGTAGGCAAATTCTAGCTATATAGCATAAAATTATACAAGTTACTGCTAGTAACAAGCCTGTTTTTAACAAACCTAGGGCCAGCCACAATATGGATCGAATATTATATTTTCTTATAATATTATTTAATAACAAACACAATTCCACAGCCTGTTCCATCCATACATCCCAATGTCAGCTGAGTTAGATGACACTGCATGACACATACAGCCATATTGACCAAGAGCTGGAAAATACAAAAGCCTCCTGCTGGTGCAACCACTTTACAATATAATCCACCTTATATGAAAAGAAAATATCTAGGCAAAAAATAACAAGACACTACAGATATTCAATCATATGCTGTAAGGCAATTCTAACTTTAGCATAAAATTATACAATTTACTGCTATTAACAGCCATGTTGATCGATAGCTGTCAAATACAAAGCCACCTCCTGCTGGTAAATACCACTTCACAATATAATCCACCTTAAATGAAAAGAAAATATAGGCAAAAAATAACAAGACACTACAGATATTCAATCAGATACCGTAGGCAATTCTAACTTAAAAGCATAAAATTATACAAGTAACAGCCATATTGATCAATAGCTATCAAATACAAAGCCACCTCCTGCTGGTTAATACCACTTCACAATATAATCCACCTTAAATGAAAAGGAAATACACAGTAGGCAAAAAAATAACAAGAAACACTATACAGATATTAGACCCAAGCTGAATATGCTGCATGATGCAGCAAAAACGAAAAAGATTCCTATCTGAGCAATTATGTCACTGTGACAAATCATGTGTGTAACTGAAGTATAGCTACAGTGTGTCATACAGTACTTTTAATGTGTTGGGTCAGTGACCATACCACAGTTATTCTTGTATAATACTAAGTGTGAGATGTGTATATATGTAGCGCAGTACAATATATACAGTATTCATAACTTACAACAATAATGTGTTTGCAACTTTCTGCTTAAAAGTAACTGTGGTTCAGTACTGCCAACACAACATAAAGTTTGTAAATTACATTCCAGCATATTGACTGACAATACTCCTCCTTGTCTTCTTAAATTTGTAAATGATAGTGTATAATCGTTCTGTTTTGGAAATCTTGTATAGATAAATATAGTGCAGGATTATTATATAGTCAATCCTGGCAGCCTTAACTTGTACTTGTGCACACCAAAAACGAAAAAATAATTTATCCAGTATCAAATCACAAAATGCGATGCAAAAGGTTCAAATAGCAGTTGTACAGGTACTAGTCCAAATATACATAGCATTTTTTTTTAACACAGAAGTCATATAGTATTTTATAACAGACAAAAGTCAGAACCTGCTACACAAAATTTGAACACTAAATTATTCCCCTGAAATCTGCATAATATGAGCTGTCCGGCCGCAAACTACCGCATAACATACCAAATACCACATAACATACCAAATACCACATAACATACCAAATACAACATACCACATAACAACAAATACCACATAACATACCACATACCACACAAAATACCACATAACATACCACATAACATACCAAATACCACATAACATACCAAATACAACGTACCACATAACATACCACATACCACACCAAATACCACACAAAATACCACATAACATACCAAATACCACATAACATACCAAATACCACATAACATACCACATAACATACCAAATACTGCACATAACATACCACACAAAATACCACATAACATACCAAATACCACATAACATACCAAATACCACATAACATACCAAATACAACATACCACATAACATACCAAATACCATACCACATACCATACAAAATACCACATAACATACCAAATGCCACATAACATACCAAATACCACATAACATACCAAATACCACATAACATACCACATAACATACCACATACCATACAAAATACCACATAACATACCACATAACATACCACATAACATACCAAATACCACATAACATACCACATGACATACCACTTCAATTTTCAAAGAATATGAAAGAGAAAATTCCTACCATACATTAGCCAATCCATACTGTACATGTATAGTTTGAAACCAACACAGAAAGCACTTAAATTTGAATGTTGGACAGTGTAATATTACTCCAGCAACTGCAAAGAGACAGTGGCGGAGCGTCCATATAGTCAGGGGGGGCAGATGCCCCCCCTGACGGACTCAAATGGACTGCTGGCGCCCTTTCAGCTTTTTACCACTTGTTACTTATTCGCGATTATTGACTTTTTTATTGGGCTCTAATCTACCTATTGACATTTGTCACATTTTGTTGGTGTAATTTTCTGACAAAATGGCGATGACACCTATTTACTCTTCATTTATCTGCAAAATAAGAAGGCCTGGAAATTTAGGGTCATTTCAAGCGATCTAGGGAGTATCTTTACTCAAAACATTTCTGTACGCTCCGTGCCAACCTGTGGTGGCGCTCCGCTTAGATAGTGTCGAAAGCGCCCCTACAGATCATTCTCGCCCCCCCCCTGACCAATACCCCTAGCTCCGCCACTGCAAAGAGAGACCTATAATACAATACACTGCACCATTCAAATAACATAAGAATATTGACTTTTGTTTTAATAAGCCAAAGAAGAATTCATTAAAAGGGAGGGAGGTCTGATCCATAATGTAGAGTAGGTTTCATAAACATAAAATATTTAGAGTCTTGGCCATCTTAGCAGTGATTACAGGATATCAGGTTCATTTATATACATCATGTGATTAAGTATCGATCGTAAGCAAGATGGATTCTCTTTGGACGATATCATCGACATGTAAACATAATTTTGATGACTCTTAAAATATTGTTTTTTAATAAATAGTCAGTATTTCATTGCTGTCTACATTGATAAGTGTTTGACTTTGTGAAGTTTGCCACAATTGCCCTGCCACTATCTGATGTCACTTTATGTAGAAACTGATGAAACAACTAGAAAAGACCAAGCATACATATATACATACAAATAGATACAAATATACGGCTGCAAACACAGTTCATTGCATTTTTCCAGCTGGTATATAGCATCTATTCATGTAAACATATAATTTTTCAGATTTTTAGTCACTAATGGGATACCATCACTTCAATATAGAACTACTTATATCATAGCTCTGTCTGTATCCATTCTTTTACATACAAACGTCTATAGCCAAGATTACTGCGAGCCATGTAACTTGATGCTTTGACCGTACTCTACTCCCAGTCATGATTGTAACACAATACATGACAGACAATATGACAATTAGTTTATAGTAAAGAGAGTTGTCAACCCCACTTTCTCAATATCTTGTTCCTAATTTAACAAATAGGTTTTCTCAATGTTAATTGTATTTTAAAGTACCACATAATTAAAGCCTTTCTTAATCCATTAGTAGCTCAATATCTGGAGTAGTTTCTTGTACACATGGATAGTAATAGAGAGTGAATATTTCTACATTGTACACTTAAGTATCATGATAAGAATCAATCAGTACATGACAGATATATGTACTATGGTTAAAAACAGGGACATGAGACTTCAGTTTTTACCTTCCATTATTTTTGTAGCCATTATTTATCCAAATTCTATTTTGGGATTAATCGGTTGTAGAATAAGCCTGGCCAATAGCCAGGCTGGGGCATGGAGGGGCATATAGCCTACTGTTCCCCCCTCTCCCTCATTTGTGAAACTACCATTTGTAAAAAACCTAACAATTATAAGTTAAATTATAAGTCTTGCTCTTTGATTGTGGCCCCTTCCCCAACCCCCACCCTTAAATTGGACTTCTTACAAGGCTTAACAGGTCTGTTGCAAATCTTAAGGAGATATAAACCCAAGAATTCCTGGACCCATCATACTGTACATAACCTTTATTTGACAGTAGCTTTCGGTAATGAGCAACAAGCACATGCTCACGTAATATGAAATACAAGTTGTATGTCATATATACCACCTGATGTGTGATGTCACAATGCCTCCATGTGGTGATTTCACAACTTCCCCTTTGCTTTTTTCAATTTTTATATTATAGGGCTTCACAGCTAGGGCAGGAAATATATGGAGGATGCTACCTAGCAGGCTATTCAAGCTGGTTATACTTATAACAGCACTAATGGCGAGTGCATACAAGCAGTTGCAAACAAAGTGTGATGGCTGGAATGAGCTGTAGAGTGTGGGAGGGGAGGGGAAAGGGGGGAGGGGAGGTGGATTGACTGGGAGGAGGATATGAAGGGGAAGGATAATAGGAAGGAAGGATGGAGGGTGGGATATAATTTGTAATACAAATTTTACAAAATAATGGTTTGTGGTCTCAGATGGTAATGACCACAGCTTTAAGCTACTGTAAACATGCAAAATAATTACATGCTGCTAATTTCCACACAACTTACAAGTTTGAAGTTTTATTTAGGGGTAGAAATGCTGTTAAACAATTTTAAAGCAAACTTTAATGCTTGTAACAGAAATTTGTAGCAGGATCAACTTCCTAAAGAGAGAACAATTTGCTGTTATCCCATTCTGAAAACATTTAATTAGGGAACCATCATTGAAATCCCACGTTGGATGAAGAATGAAACTTTAGAAAGCTATGTCTAGATCATAAACAAGTATATATATGCTTCTTAGCAGTAATATATTTACATGGTGGTTTGATATTTATTCAAAGTGCCACAAAGTAACACACTATATCATGAACATATAGCATTCACATGAAATACATGGAAATAGTGCATTTCCTACATAATGAATGATATTAAAGGCATTGAAGACTTGCCCCAAACCGCATGCGGCCATCTGAAAAAGTTAACTTTCCGTTGCTTGCAAGTGACGGTTTGTTCGTGTCGCTACAAAATGCAGACAGTACAGTAATGAAACGTGATACCTTGTTATCTTAAGCTGGACCTGAGATGTCCATCGCTTATTGTTTGTACACTGTGCTGTGGGTATTGACCGCAGCTGTATGTACTGACAGTAAACTAGTGTCTAATTCCCGATGTTAGCAAGCTGTGTGTGTGTATTTTCTGGGATAGATGGTGGTGTCTAACACTTCTGTTACACCTCATTTGAAACTAGGTCAGATTACCGGCATTAGACATTTCTTTTTGCGCGATTCTTCACACCCTTTAAGGGTTGCTATATTTCTGTGGTTGAAATGTGAGATGTACCCATCGTTCTGCTGGTTGAAGCAAACGTTCGATTTTAAGGACAGCCGTAGTCTAGGTAAAAACAGCGTATCGAATCGCAATTTGTTGTGCAAAATTATCAAATTATATACAAGACCAAAGGTGTATAGCATTTTTTTACACAGGAACCATAGTATCTTGTAACAGAAAAAAATTCAGAGCTTTCAACACTGCAACACAAAAGTTGAAATCTAAATTATTCCTTGCTGATACAACCAAAAGACTTGTAAATCATCTATTACAATTGATTGATTTTACGAAAAAAAAAGCAGTATTTCATGAGCAAATCTACATAGCGAGAGTAAAACTAAAATAATAGAGTTTTCCTCTTCCTTTGTTTATTTTAATTTATCTGGTTGATATACTTTTCAAATGTCATCATTATTTTCGAGGTACACTGCTACATACTACATACAGTAACAATGAATTATGTATGTATGTATGTATGCGTGTGCGTATGTATGTATGTATTTTTAGATCCTCCTGCAAGCAGGAACTCGCGAAGAAGCCATCATTGGCTTATCAAAGCCGCAAGCTGACCGAAGTCAGTCTCTTAGACTCATATTTAACATCCATGATTATGAATTGTCAACAACTCTGTAACTGGACGACATACATTAATCTAGGAGTGACTCGAACTCGGGACCTTATGATTGAAAGGCACAGGCTTTAACCACTAATTGAGCTAACACTCCTAATTACACTCCTAATAACACTCCTAATAAATTACACGGCAAGTACTGTAAAGCTTCAAATAAATATTATTGAAAACGTTAATGCTCTGCACTGCTCTGTGATACTGTTATCACAAACTTCCTGGATGTGCCTTAAATAACGTTTCTGAAAGGAAACAAGTTAACGTAGTGCCAAATGCACGTTCAGATAAATGCTGTGTGACATTCACTTAAGCTGAACACTGTTGTCAATGTATGTGCATGTCAAATGTGATGAAACATACATACTGTACATGTGTACATATAGGATCGATACACATATCGAATATAAAGCCATAGAATATGTGAGCAGACATAATTAAGCTAAAGTGATCACACTGTGTGCACTACAGTGTTTTGGGGGTCTTTTTGCTCTTAATACAGAATTTAAGCAGAATTTTGAGTTGATTTGGATAAATTTTGTGAAATCAGGTGACAGGGATACAAGACTCCATTAATCTATTTCATTAGTTAACTTGATTTCAGTAAAGTTTAATTTCAAATAATGACACAGGAGTGAAAGAAAAAAAAAGAGAAGATGCTTCCATATTTTTGCTTGTAGCATTAATATAAGTATGAACATACTTGGTGTCTTGGCAACAAAACATTTGACAACTGAATCAAATTCATTACTGACTCACTCATTTCAACCCAGAATTTGTAGGAAATTGGTGTCTCAGTTTCATCAATTATACAGACCCGTCAACTCTCCCGGTTTTACCGGGAGACTTCCGGTTTTTACCCGAATCTCCCGGCAATCATATTCTATTCTCCCGGTTTTTTAATGTTTCATCACTTCAGACATTTCTGAAAATAGCCAACGATTAGTCCTATGTAATTCCCCACAGTAACGCTGAACAGGAAAGGCCATTCAGTGTAGTTCGCAAGAACAAGACAGACAGTCGGTCACTAGTCTCAAGCTTGGTGGGACTATATCTACTAGATGGCTAGTATGCTAGATATTATCTAGCATACTAGCCATGAAGTCACAGTACCCAGAGTCCACTGTTCCCTGTTTCAAATGAAAGCCTACTAAAGAAACCCTGTAGAAAGCGAAGCAAGCTGCTGTAAACTACAACAAGAAACACTGATTGGATGATTCTCTCACTGTATTGCATAAGTAGACTATACTTATTTAGGAGTATTTATATCATTTCAGTTGAAAATTACCAACCTCCCTATTTTCCCCTTGTTCTCCCTATTTTTTGGCCCTGAAAAATGTTGTTCTCACTATTTTGGGGTCAAACAGGTTGACAGGTCTGATTATATATCTAATTGGTGGGTTTGAGAAAATTGTTGATTATTAATTACTCAAAGAAGCTGTTATTACTTAGTACACAGGTCTATACTTAGGTCGCAGTCAAGGATATTGTCAAAGTTTTTACTAAATTATTCTAAATATTTCACTCACACAGATAATAAGGTCACTCACACCCAAGCTTGGCTATTGACCCCTCTTCCCAGTAATACTGTAGCCACTGTGGTGACTATATATCCCCATTTTCTTCCACATACACCAAATGCTGACTGCATTGTAGAGAAGTTTGTGTATTAATAAATTAACAGACAATATCACAACAATTGTATTCATGGCCAATACCATGATTCCACCAATTCAAATATGGTAATTTAATGACCAGTTTTGTATTCATGTTGACTATTTCATCTGCAATAATTATGTACAAATTCCCTTTATAAATTTAGTTCCTGATTCGATTGAAGTACATTAGCCTATATAGTGCATGACATAGCAAGCTTATTGGGTAAAACTGTTCCAAACTACAGTACCTTATAAGCCACCTGTAATTATTTTCCACAAAAATGTACATAGCCAAAAAAGAGACACACATTATTAAATTCCAGGCTTTTGGTTTGGAGTTTTTCTACCCAAAAACCCCTTTTATGCAGTCTTCACAAAAATGCTAGCCTGTATTGTGAAGTATGCAATTCAGTTCTATTGTATTAATACTGTGGTTACAACACAATGAACCTTGGTTGAACCTTGGTTACTTGCTCGGTTTCCAAAATTCTTTTGTTTCTTGCTTGAGTTTGACTCTTAAACAGGGAATATGATTGAACTCTACTTTCAGGGGCAACAACAGTTCCTACTTCACCAATTGAAACATTTAGATATGTTACTATATGTTTGAAGCACAAGTAACTATAAACACAATATACATGAGTCAGTAAGTATCTGAGTATTATGATGTTTATTCTGAACTCTGGCTGAAACACACCCTCGGTGGGGGAATTCCACGAGACCGAAGGACCACAAGACCGAAGGTCCGCAAGACCAAATTTCCGCGAACATATGGTCTGCGAAACCGATGGTCTATGCATGGTCCATCGATAGCCATAACTAGACTTTTTCATTAGAGGGGCTTCAGAGCGGGTCAAAGAGATTGACAAGGGGGCAATATTGTTTAAAATAGGGTATCGCTATATCTAATTATTCAGTTATATTGCACTCTATTTGGGGCAGCAGGGCACGAGGGGGAGGGGGGGTGGGGGGAGCGACCCTTTTGAGAGCGGGGGCTTTTTCCCCCTGCAACCCCCTCTGGTTACGCCACTGGTGGAGGCGTAGTTTCAATGCAAGCCGTCCCAGCCCTCTTGCGTATAAGTCACTGGTATCCACTATGAAAAGAAATGGCTGTAAATTCTTTATAATTATGCGCTTTATCAACGTAATATTACCGGTAGTAATATTTATATTACCACTATTATAGGCCTTGTAATATTTTTGGTCTCGCGGACCTCAGTCTCGAAGACCTTCGGTGTCGCGGACCTTTTTTAATTGAGGTCAGGCGGACCTTCGGTCTCGCGAATCTTCGGTCTCGTGGGCTGTAACCCCCTCGGATTCATTCTTTGATCTTCCTGAACAGTAACGGTACATTACATTAACATTAGTCATTTAGTAGCAATATTGTAAGTACATACAGTAAGCCTACACTGTTTGGCTGCACATGCATGGCTTCATCAGTTGGTCATTGTTATTTGATCTACTGGCAATGATCTAGCAACGGAAGTGGACATGATCATGATATTTCAATGACTTGGGTTCATGTGTCTACAACAACAACTTTTGATAACATCAATTCCAAATACACATCCACATGGGCTTACGGGTACACCCAGTACTAGCCCATAGTTACAACACAAGGATACAACATGTACGTATGCGATGTAGACATGTACGTATGCCTCTAGACGCTAATATGACATTCAGGCCTCTGGATTCCTCTACTGTACTCATGCAATCATTCCCTGTTCCTGCTCTTCATGTGCAACCTTAACAACTACAGTATTGTAACTTACAATTAAATAATAGAAAAAAGGAATGTTATCTTCTGGCCCGTAAAAGGAGAAATCCGTCTAAAGACAGCTACGTCTGGTGAAAGTTTTATTCAACTCCTACATGCCATTTTCAAGATAAGTTCATTTGAAGCTATTAAGTCTTGTAACAACAGTGAACTTGAAGCAAGCAGGAAAGACCAATGTCAGAGATGCACATAGACAATTTCAAGGATTTTTTCCCCTTCATGTTTCCTGTTCTGAATTACGTATGCTAATTAGGTATCAGTTCCAACTTTCATTAAAAGTGTTGTAATTCCTATTAAGATGCATTCAGTTTCAAAGGATAAAGTTGAATTTGACTTTTTAAGAGAAGCAAATTTTAACATACTTTTGTAGTTTTTAGAAAATGAAAATATTACAGCTGTACAATTAGAGATTCTGCCAATACTTATGCAGGTCAATAAAATACTGTTTATTGTTCAAGCTGCTCATGTCTGATTTTCACTGTTTTTATTCTTCTTTTTTCTTACTTGTTTCTTCTTGTTTAAAGTCTCAATCTGTGTTTGCTGATGAATTTCGGAAAACAAACTTCCAAAGCAGATTCAATGTTTCTTATTCTAAATGCACTCTGACCAAGTGGGTTTAATGGAGAAAAGCTGTCGCAATCGAAGGAAAGAAATTTATTTTCTGTTGCCCTGATGGCGCGAATGATTTACCGTAAAATCAATGCGACTGCCCATATCAGCATGTTCATTGCACAAATGTAACCCACTGTATATACGCGTATCGTATAATTTCACAGAGGAAACGTCTGAAAATACCTGTTAATTCCTTGCAATGAAAGGAAATGACACAATTTTGCAAGCTACATCAGTAAGACTGAAAGAAAGATACTATTCAAATATGGACCAAACTTAGGCTTGCACACAGGCCTAACGGTTGTAAACAAAACAGAGAGATTTGATTGGTGCATTGGGGCTTGCAAAGATTGATTGAAATTTGTAGAATCTACAGACTCGTTAAAAAATCTAGCGAATTTTATTCAGCTAAAAATGTTTTAACGACAGATAACTCAATATAATTAATGATTATTAATATGAAAATTGCATAGAACAGTACATTTTCACTGAGCATTTAGGGCAGTAATTAAGCTGGAAAGGTCGAAGTTAAAATTTGGCAAACACACATTGAGATTTTAAAATTCTTCTCAAATTCATAAGTGAAGTTTGATGATAAAACAAAATGAAACATTCTGTAAGGTTGAAACATATAAACAATGGTCTTTGAAACTTTCACAGTAACATTTTACCCATGTACCAAACACTGAGCTATGTAAGAAAATCATTCAATATGTTTTCTAGGACCTGAAAACAATCAATATAGTGTAATACCTAAATGGCCCATTGGGAAAAGTTACTATGCTAGTGTGAATCAAGCCCGAAAAATAATTTCATGCACTGGTAACACGTACAGCAATGCCAGAACCAGATGTGACAGTTTTGTAACAATTCATAAATATGCATTATTAATTTTCAACATATTTTTCTTCATATGACATACACACATGACAGATCAGGTCAATGATTCAACTCAAAGAGAATTATTGGGTTAAAACCTTAATCCACATTAAAATGGAGATTGTCTCAATTAATTTGCAATCACAAAGTGTTCATCAAAGTGATAACAATTTATCATAAAATTGCTTTCTTTTTTTGTCTTACAAATGCCATTCTTCCAAGGAATAGAATAATTTGCATGATTATCATAATAAGGTCATATTTAATTCTTAGTATTGGCTTAAAATGTGACAAAAGACCTAGGTTATGATCTCTTTGAAACAAAAGGATATCCTTCTTTACAAACATCGCTGTATTTACACTGCAAAGTCAGAGTCCTGTCATACCATCAAGCAAAGGAGAGGCCAAATCTAACCTACTTACACACCTCAAGTTATATTTTCAATTGGTCAGTTTGTCTGCAAAGACTGGACATTTTTACATATTGCTTTGCATTTACACTCAGCAATTGCTCAGAGAAGTTCCTTATCACTACAAATATTTTCAAACTTAGGCCTTGCCCTACCGCTTGTACCGTTCTGGATATATAGGCTCTAGACATAACTTTGGCCTCGGAAGTTTCTTATTGTGCATGTTGACAATTGAATGAACAATTGCACTGCAAGCTTAAGCTGGCCTATATCCTAAGATGTCCAGAATTTGCAGTCAACTAGGTTGTTCGGCCTTTATGTAAAGGTTTTTACTAGGCATAGCATATGTCTAACGTAGGTTCTAGCTATTACTGTCTCCTACAGTCCAACTCCTAATAATTAAATAGGCCTAACACTAACAGTTAGGCCTAGGGCTAGGCTAAGCCTAATTTTGAAATGTTACAAACGTTTGATAATTCTAACGTTTCATAGAAGACATAGAAGCTATTTGGAAATAACATCATAGCATCGAAGTTATAAAAGGAATAATGTCATACATGTCATACCAATTCGAAAGTTTACTTCAAACATAAGTACGTTTTCCTTCTGTTTCCGCTTTAGCATTTGTAATCTAGTTGTAGCAATGATGGAAAATGAAAGTAATGTGTGTGTACGTACGTACTCACTAAATTCAGTGTCATTGTTTTTGTACAATATATGTTGTACAGATCATGATCCGCGCGGAACTGACTGCAGACGACGTCTTAGTTACGCAAGGACGAAATTAACCAATCAGCAACTTCATAAAGTGAAGTGTACAACCCAAGTTTGTGTGGTATATAACCCTCTATTGGGCATCTGTATCGGCGCTAGAGCAAAATTACCGAGAACTTACAGTATGAGCCTCACGGTAAATCAATAAAGTTTGATACTAAATGAAATCCCCCTAGACTGCCGCTTGACTTCATTAGCTGGGTGATGAGGTGAGGGTGGGTATGAGGGGGGGGGGGGCTTAGGTTAGGAACCCTGGTTAGTAGAGTGCCGTGCGAGTAAATTAACCCATCTGCGGGAGGGGGAACAACACAGCCCTCTCCCTTCCAGCTGAAGTCCGTACTCTTCTCCCCCAAAGCCTCCAAGCCTTTTTTACGCCTTCCTTGTGTGGAAAATAATATGTCTTTATTTATTAGTCTTAACCCGAATGAATTCATATCCCAATACATACTTGGTAAATTAAAGAAATCAGTTAACAACGCTATAATGACAATACAAAAAATGTTTAACTAAACAGACGTCATGATACTTGCGGTTACTTGTGCTCGTCACTTCCGCATATACACACAGACTGGCGCAAGAGCTCTGACCATAGTGGTACTATTGTTAACCAGAACTGTATTTGCCTGCAATGACGCAGTATTGACTGTATTGTAGTAGCCTACATGTGGACTGCTTGCATTGTTAGGAAAAACTTTTCGGTTGTTCATCACTTACGCATATACACTCAGACTGGCACAAGTGCTCTGACCATAGTGGAACTATTTTTTAACTAGAACTGTATTTGCCTGCAAAGACGCAGTATTGACAGTATTGTAATGTATACGTGTATGGTAGGCTGCAGGGGAATCATTGCTGAGTTATGTCCGACATAATTGCTGAATTATGTCCGACATAAATCCGAGTTATGTACCACGTAAATGCGAATAATGTCGGACACCAATCTAGTACTAATAGTAGCCACCGAAATTGAATATGCCTCGTTTTTCTGCAATGTATTTGCCGATTTAGATGCGCTCTTCTTGTTAAAGCTACAATTTGAATTCTTGATATCTCGAATTCAAGTTTGGATATCTCTAATTCTTTTCATGATATCTCGAATTCAATTTTGGATATCTCGAATTCAATTCGAGATATCCTAACTATTTTTTCCATTTTACATATCTTTGATTTATTTCTTGATATCTTAAAAAATCAATTTGAGATATCTTAAAGAAAATTAAAGATGTCGAAAATGCAATTACTGATATCTCAAATTGAATTGGAGATATCTGAAATAATTCGAGATATCTTCAATTTAATTCGAGATATCTGAAATTAATTGCAAATATCTCGAATTAAATTGAAGATATCTCTAAACTATTGAATAAATGTTAATATGACGTTCCTAGTAACGGACGCCTCCCGAGGGTCAGTATTTTACCTCTCAGAATATCATAAACCCTTACTTGCATTCTCAAATGTGAACAAGGGGTGGTATCCTCCATGGCATATGACCATGTACTTTATTTCACAGTCCAAATACCGTGTTAGCCTGCCAACACATTTGAATGGTGTGTGTGATGAAGACAAATACAATTGGAGGGGACGGTAGGGTTAGAGGGGAATTGGTTAGCCTGGGCATACTTGAGGGGCCTCAATAAAGATTTGGAGGTGTGACCATAAATCGCTTGTTAATAATCTAGCGGCGTATAGAGGGCCTTGGGAAATGGGACGTTATTACCACAGTATGCATGTGTCATAGTATGCACGTGCCTTCCAAAGTATGCATGTGCCTTCCAATCATAAGGTCCCCGGTTCGAGTCACTCCAAGATTAATGTATGTCGTCCACTAGTTACAGAGTTGTTGACAATAGACAATTCATAATCATGGACGTTAAATGATGAATGTAAGAGACTGACTTCGGTCAGCTTGCGGCTTTGACATAGCCAATAAGGCTTCTTCGCGAGTTCCTGCTTGCAGGAAAATCTAATTACATCCAATACATACATACTAATATTGTGGGCCGGTTACCATGGACGACGGTTGGGGGAGTATATAGCCTCCTAGCTCACTCCACCTGACTTATGACAAACTGTATAGTGCTATACTGCGTGTATGCTGTAACCTCCACGATATGCCAGTTCCTTTCCTTTTGCTAGTTTACCTTTCAGTGCACATCAGCCTTTATTATTCAAAGTGACTGCATCTTCTTTCTTTTTCGTGTTTGTTTTCTCCTTTTCATTTTCATGTAAAGAAGCTGTAATTCTTTGAAGGTTTGTCCTCCTACACACTTGACAAGTGACTCAGGGCTTTTAATGTTTGGGAGTAAACTTACCCGGAGATGATGCTCCATTTGGTTTTCTGCTTAAAATATACAAGACCTTTAGAAGTTCGGAATGGACACCAATGTTACTTTATCCGTATAAGGCTTCTCTTCTTTCTTTTTTCTCTCTCTTATTCTGAGGAGAGTAAACATACATCAGCCGTGTCTGTAGAAATATTGTAACAACGACCACGCATACTCTGAATGTATACTATAGACGTTTGGAAAGCGGACACAGAGTTTGCGAAACTTTTGGGATGGAAAATTTCACTCTAAGAAACCGGTCGTTACTTATTTTCGCTTTAAAGAGTATGTTCTTATGCGGTGGTATCTATTTTGCAGTCTGGAATTCAATTAAACCGCCACTGAGGCAACGAGACACCTTGCAAATTTCTTCATCACCTCCTGGGAAGAGTTATCACCATGGAAATCGTGACAGAATTCAGAGCAAAGTACACATGACAAGAGATGGTGATGTTTTTGCTACAGGTAAAATAATTAACCTTTGTGTTAGAGTAGCAGCTCCCTGCTTTGTCTAAGCAGGGAGTTGTTAGGATGCAAGCTCAAGTAGCAACTAAGTGAATGAAAAGTTGACTTATCGATAATAAAGAATGTGAAGTTGGTACTCAACTTGCTTAAGCGTTGGGACGTATGGGGGTGGGAGGGACACTGTCACCCCCCCCCCCCTCATTATGGAAACTATAGGATATATGTATATATTTCTGTCCCCTCACTTTTTCAAGAAGGGATGCAATTCACGGTATAGTGCTAACCCATTCAGTTGGATCATGGGCGCATATCATGGTGGGGACAGCGGGACGAGTCCCCACCAACGTTTTCAGTGGTGGAGACATGATATACCGTGTCCCCACCAATTTGTCTTGACCAAACGCTGCATTTCAAATTACCCTGTATTGAACTTTTGAGTTTGAGTTTTCATGGTACTGTGAGACGTATAAGCTTTCTAAGATGAATATTTACGAGCATGCAGGAGCAGCATTCATATATAAGTCGATGTTACATAAATTATCACCAGTTTCATTTTTATTATATTTATCCACAGCATTGGCGTAGCTACGGGGGGGCGTGGGGGG
>JAIPMN010019246.1:0-23156 GCA_020650975.1 Apostichopus californicus
GAGATATAGAGATATAGAGATATAGAGATATAGAGATATAGAGATATAGAGATATAGAGATATAGAGATATAGAGATATAGAGATATAGCATACCAGCATCACTTCACAAAAAGAACCTGTTGGCCCTTAAAGTTCCATGGATGTGTGGTAATGCCTATATAGCATGACTATAAGTTTCATTAATATTTGACTTGTAACTTGAATTGAACTGAGAAACATTAACTTGTGACTTAATTTTACTTGCGATAAAGTCAAATGACTTGTGATAGAACTAGACCTGATGAAATCAATTGTACGGGGTGACTTGACTTGAATTAAGAAGCATTGACTTGTCACTTGATTAACTTGCAATGAAGTCAATGACCTGGGATAGACCTGACTTGATGAAATTAACTTTACGTGTGACTTGACTTGAGAAGCATTGACTGGTGTATTTATGAGACCAATATATGACTTGGTTGCAACACTGGATCAAATAAAATTAAAGTTAAAAGTCCATGTTAACATAATTTATTTATATTTTTCTTGTTTTCTGATGTTAGGATGGAGGGGAAGATTCTGCAGCTAGCAGTTCTGATAAATTAGTTGATGCAGGACTATCTCAGTCACAGAAGAAGACTGGTGATGAAAGTCTAGCTGTCAAACAACCAATAGAAAACATTGATCTAGAAGTCATAACAGAAAGTCTCAGGGTAATAATATACATATACAAGATTCTGTTGTCCTGGAAACAGTCTTTTTTTAAGCATGTAACACAAATTTGTGTTTTGCAGTTTGTCCATACTGGCCCTTACAGTATACCTACTTTTATTTTCAAACTTTATGGTTGCTTTCATATATTTCATCATGATTAATTTCTACTAAAATGCTTGCCGACTAGTACTGATGCTGTTTATGATACCTTTTATGATACCAGTTTTATGAGGTATGTTCTTGCTGCAGTAAGTTTCATTTATGAGACTGAAATGTTTCAATAGTAAATGCAGTAACTTCTAAAGATTTCTGTCATACGACCAAGCCCTCATAAAACCGTGCCATGGTATGTGAATGAGCTTTAACACATTTGAGTGCGTCAATTAAATGCTGATTGTGCGCCTCTTGCGAACAATTTGTAATGTACACAGCTGACACACATGTTTGCAACTTGTGCACAAGAAGGATACAACCGGCACAATGTTGGTTAACAAGTCAACTTTTGGAGATTACATACAATAAGTTTGCTAAGTACTGAGCACAACTTTCCACAGTTTCAACCACTTTCTTGTGCATAGATTATAGTCTTGGGTGCAGCATCAGTTTCTTTGAGCGTGGAAGTGAGTGTACAAACTTCAATGCAATCACGTAAATAATACTAAGAGTTTCTGTGAGTGTGCAAACTGAGTAGCAGCATTTTAGTACTGACAAGGTTTGGGGGTTCCGCTGTTTTATTAAATTTTGTTCCCCCAAGGAGTGTTTATGTTGATCAAATAGTTCCTATAAACTTAATAGATATTAACATGTTTATTGGGTCCTTTATTCCCGTAGACTGAGTTCGTTGGAAAAACACAATGCAATTGATTGACAATGCATATCTCTCCCCCCCCCCCCCCTCAGCTAGAGCTTTATTTCCCCAGCGCACACCTGCGTTACACACTACAGTCCCATTTACTGCCTTAGATCAATATCAAAACTGCTATTCTGGTTATGGGATTGTCCTGTCCTACAACACAACTTCTTTTGTACGCTTTTGAAATCTTAACGATAATAACAACATTCTTGTGCTTTGAATTGCATCTAGCATTTCAACATGGAAAAAAAAATGGGTTTAATCTTGGCTACTGACTTAGCTTATTGGGGCCAGCAAGGGTAAATTTGAACAGTTTAAATCTCCAGAACATGGGCATTAATTGAGGTTATGTATGCATGGTAGGATATCTGTCTGTACTTTAAAGTGCTTAGTGAATTTGGAGTAGGTCACAGTTCATTTAAGTCACCAGTGGTCAAAACTTGAAATCCTTGTAAACACGAGGATCTCCATATGGGAAACCATAATTAGCTCTCGTATTTAGCATGTGTCTTTCATATAGTGAGTACAAGAATCCTATTACTTTGGATGAAGGTCACAGGTCATGTGGGGTCAGCTGAGGTCCAAATATCAAAAGTACTGTATCTTGAGAACTCTAAGTTCGGGAGAGATAATATATGCATGGTACATTATCCAAATGATAAGTAAAATTGCTTCACAATTTTGTACAGGTGAAAGATCATTTAAGGTTTGCAAAAGTCAAACCCAACCAAATTTTTAAAGGTCAGGTCTCAAGAATCAGAAGGTGAAAGGTCTTTTGAGGTCAATAGATGTCAAAGTATGAAAATCTTGTGAATTCACCAGTGGTCAAAACTTCCTATCTTGGCTGCAGTTTTACATTCGATATTCTCAATTGTGGCCAGTAAGGATCACTTTTATGCCCAATTCTGGCGACCTGTTTACTAGTCAATATAATATTGTGTGTCTTACCTCATTTCAGCATATTTATCTGCAGGACATATCAGCAGCATCCCTCTCAGGCAATCCTGCGCCATCACAGTCAGCAGATGTCCCACACTCAAAGAAGAGACGCTTTAATGAATCTACAGCTGTAGTGATGGTAAAGTTCATTCTATTGATCATCTCAGAATATCTTCCAAAATATTGATAATTTCGACAGAAAATTATATAGCAGCAAACAGAAAAGCGAGCCTGTTAAGTACTGATCACAAGTGACAATTTGGATGTTGCAGTTGCACATATTGAAATGAAATTTATAATTTTTCGGGAAGGAAATAATAAAATGTATCATATAGCCATGGTCGGACATTCACCATTTGTTAAGCGGGATATTAAACAATTTCAAGACCGTCTTCAAGACCAACCGCTCTTTGTGATTGACTGCAGTGACTAGCTGAGCAACATTTGAAACCCTAACCAATAAAAGCAGCAACTTGCTTTATGATTGCAACTTGAACCATGACATTTCTCTGGCGTGTATCTCAGGGACCTTGCGAGGGTCCAGGGACCCAACCCCTGGTAGCTCAAGCATTTTCAGATTTCCTTTGTCTTTAAGAAACGAGTTTAAAGCACAAAATGCGTTTGAGAGAGAAAAATAGCACTGAACTGACTTGGCTTTTTGCAAATTGACTGCATTTACTAGCTCAGCTATGTTTCTAACAGCAATTTTAAAAGCAAAAAATATGTGTGAAAGAGAGAAATCAACTTATATGGAATGCATTTAAAAGCAGTGTCGAGTGTCTAGGGAGGGGGGAACCCCCAGAAGTTGTAAATTTTGAGATATGACTTGTTTCCTTGTAGTGACTTTGAAGAATAATAGCACATGTCAGGAAGAGGAATTTCATGTCTGTATGAGGTGTTTCAAGCCTGGAAACCTTTCAGAAACTTCTTGTAGCTATTTTAGCTTCAGCACAGAATACATAGCAATGTCATTGGAATATATTTCAAAGTCCTCTGGGGGATTCAGAGGGAAAATAACCACAAAGGTGCCACAATTTTGTTAGCCCAATATTACCCAAATAAAGGAAATTAGGCAGAAGGCAAAGTGAGGTTTGTTTACTGCAGCCGGCTTGGAGTCAAATGTGGCGGGGGATTCCCCAAGTTTGCAGTCACTGGTTTAATGATGATAATTCTGAACTTTGTGATCATTATAAAAAGTAACTTTAAAGGATGTGATGATTGTACAAGGACATGATGAATAAAAAACACACAATTTGTTATGTTAAATTTCTTCCTCCTGTGAGCTTGGCCTGAAAGCCCAGTAATCATGGTAAATGATATAAAGCTTGTGTGAACTTGCACACATGATTTGTGAATGCATTTTGATAATGATAGTACTTTATGCATTGCTACATATTGAAAGCATCATTAGGCAATGTAGGAAAGCTTTAAAACGTGGTAACTCTAAAAGTTGAGAGCTGCATTACATAATTCCATGTGGATTCATCAAAGTGATTACAATATTTGTTTATTGTAGAAGTTATAGGTGATTTGAGGTCAACAAGTCTAAAGTCCTTGTAAGCAAACATTATTGAAGTTTACCATGGTAGTTAATATTGACCTCAAATGACCTTTCACCTCCACATAATCAATAGGATTTCATGTTTGTACATGTAATGTGGATCTGCTTTAGTAATTATATGTATCCTTTCAGTCTTAAAATAAATGTTAAGCTTGGATGAACTTCATACTTGCTCTATAGAGGTGCTCAAATACAAGACTCCTTTGGTCTTTTTGGTAAAGGTCAAAGGTCTGTTGAGGTCAACATAGTCAAAGTATGAAATCTCATGAACAGTTTGTGAATTAACCAGTGGTCAAACTTTCAATCTTGTCTGCACTGCTACATCAAATATATATTAATGTGGCAAATAAGGATTCACTAAGCTTAACTGGCTACCTGGTTTATTTAGCAATATCGTAACTGTGTGTTTATTTACTCATTTCAACATATTTATCTGCAGGACATATCATCATCATCATCCCTCTCAGGCATTTCTGTGCCATCACAGTCAGCAGATGTCCCACACTCAAAGAAGAGACGCTTTAATGAATCTACAGCTGCAGTGATGGTAAAGTTCATTCTATTGATCATCTCAGAATATCTTCCAAAATATTGATAATTTCGACTGTAAAACTATATTAGTAGCAAACAGAAAAGCGAGCCTGTTAAATATTGATCACAAGTGACAATGTTGGATGTTGCGCATACTGAATTGAAATGTAAAATGGAAGGAAATCAAATATTGTATCATGTTACCATGGCCGTACATTCACCATTTGAATGTTGAATTATTTCATGAGTATGTTTATATTTATGTATAATATGTAGGATATTTAATTGGGAGAGGGAATTAAAAAGTACCTGGTTTACTATAAAGGTCATTCCCTGTCAAGTTATTGGCTAAATTGTCACTTTCAATAAAAACCAATGCAGCTGGAATTCTTTGATGCATGCCATTCACCGCATACCAGCATCACTTCACAAAAATAACCTGTTGGCCCGTAACCGTTGATGTGTTTTTAATGCCTCTACCTATAGTATGACTATATAAGTTGCTTTTATATTTGACTTACAACTTGCCTTGGACTGAGAAACATTGACTTGTGACTGTTTGATTTGCAATAAAGTCAAATGACTTGTGATAGACATGACCTAATGATATAAAATTTACCTGTAGCTTGGCTTAAATTGAGAGACATTGACTGATGTATTGATATGACAAAACAATGACTTGGTTAAAACACTGGATCACAGTATTAAAGTAGAAATTAAACCCTGGGTTTTTCGGTGACCTATATTCTTACAACCTCTGTAAAATAAATAGTCAAAAAACTACCTTTCCCCGAATTTCCAGGAATTTTCTAGTTCTTTTTCTAACCAACTGTTGGCGGCCATTATGTAAAAATGACTTCTTTCAGCCACATCATAAGTTATACTTGCTCCTCTCTGCATATGAACTGAACACTTGCTCTCAGAGATTGTCTGGAAGCTGGTAGAAAATGCTGGAGTACCGAGCATTTGGTTGTGCAAAAAGGAGAGCGGAAGAAAGAGCAGGGAAGGGAAAAGGGCAGGCCCCTCCGTCACAGAACTGTTACTAGTGTTGGAAGTTCTAACATCACAGTAACTGCCAATGTGGGACACGGTTCTAATCTGCTAACAAGGTCTATAGGTCTCGTTGTCTCAGTTCCAATTTGTAAGCTTGAAAGAAATGTGTTCAAGCATTCGAAAAGAGCTTACTGCAAATCATTATTCTCTAAGCAGAAATGTCTAGAGTTTATTTCCCCTTTTAAGTAAAAAGTCCATGTGTAACATATATATGTATATATATTTTTCTTGTTTTCTGATGTTAGGATGGAGAAGAAGAATCTGCAGCTAGCAGCTCTAATAAAGTAGTTGATGCAGGACTATCTCAGTCACAGAAGAGGACTGGTGATGAGAGTCTAACTGTCAAACAAACATTAGAAAACATTGATCTAGAAGTCAGAACAGAAAGTCTCAGGGTAATAATTTACATATTCAAGATTCTGTTGTCCGAAAAAAAGTCTTCTTCAGAACATATAACACAAATTGGTGCTTTGTCCATACTGGCCGTTAAGGCATACCTACTTTGACATTCAAGTTCCATGGTTTGCTTGTATATATTACATCATGATTTATTTCTACTAAAATGCTTGCCATCTAGTACTGATGCTATTTTATGATAACTGATTTTAATGAAGTATGTGCTTGCTGCATTTAGATTTATGAGACTGAAATGTTACAATAGTGAATGCAGTAACTTATAAAGATATTTGACAGCATACGACCAAGACCTCATGAATCCGTGCCATGATTTATGAAAGAGCTTAACAAATTAGAGTGCGTCAATTAAATGCTGGCTGTGCGCCTTGAAAATTGCCAACAATTTGAAATGTTCACAGCTGACACACATGTTAGCAACTTGTACACAAGAAGGATACAGCCGGCACAATGTTGGTTCATAAGTCAACTTTTGGAGATTACATACAATACATTAAGTACTAAGCACAACTTTTCACAGCTTCAACCATTGTCTTGTGCATAGATTCTAGTCTTGGGTCCAGCTTCAGTTTCCCTGAGTGTGTAAAGTGGAACTGAGTGTACAAACTTCAATGCAATTACGTAAATATGAGTTTTGGGGGGTTCCGCTGTATGATTAGATTTCTTTACCTCAAGAAGTGTTTATGGTGATCAAAAAGTTCCAATAAATAACTGATATTAGCATGTTCATTGGATCCTTTGTTCCCTCGGAGACTTAATTCGTTGGAAATGCACAATGCAAATGATTGACCGGGCATGTCTCTTCTTACCGCTTTGTCAAATTCCAAACGCCTTGTAAACTCGCAAGGTAGAGGTTGGATGAATTCTCATATGTAGCACATGGATGCATGTTATTGAGTAGATGAAAACTTTTGTTTTGAGTTCAAATGCCATTTGAGGTCAACAGAGGTCAAAATGTCCGAACACTTTTGTAAGCTATCAAATTCAAAATGGAATGCTTGGATATACCAATGGAGTCCAAGAACTCTTTTGTTTCTTCAGAGGTCAAAGGTCATTTAAGATGGTTAGTACCAAACATGTCACAGTATATACTTCAACAACTGCAGGTGAAAACTGTAGTTAGGTGATCGTTGCCCCATAATGTGTACTACCTGTATTTAGCCAAAGCAATATTTATAGATGCTATACCTTCCTCCGGAAGGTTGCACATTTCTCAATGGCTTTTCTGTAAACCTGTGTTGAGCAAGGGGATTGCATCATTCTTCTGAAATTTCATATTTTACATGGGATGGGGAAATGTCCATTTCACCCTTGGGGCTGCTTGAAAATTTTACCATAGTGGTCACCATTTCTGAAATCTACTGTTAGGTCCCAGTTCTATATTTCAGAGAGACAAAACATTCAGCACTCAAAATATCTGACATCCTGGTGACAGGCAACATTGAGTCTTAATTGCCAAAATGAGATTAAGAGCAGCAATATAACAGATATAATACCTTCTTACAAAATGACTCCCAGATCATTATTTTAATTTTGAGCCCCATATCTCTGACGCCTGGCAATCCTATATATCACTACCTGTCACATGATTTGAACTTTACTCTATAAAGTTGCTGAGATAGTTTTCCACTGAAACTGCTGTCGTCAACTTTCAGAAGTGATTTACTTTTGCAATGGTCAAGTTATCTGAAACTCTTTTCTGATCTTCTGGTGCTTGACTTAAGGACACATTTTCCTAAGTTGCTCTATCAATCAGGTGATTCCATTTATACACCTATACTTCAGCACCCAAAATAAGGGGACACACAAGTCATATCAATTGTGCTTATTTTGAAAAGGCTGTATGCCATTTGTATGTGTTTTATATGCAATCATGCAAGATGAAGAAATGCGCCCAGAACGAGCACATTGCAAACATTTAGAATAAAATCACACAAGCATTGTGCGTGGTGGCACACTGCCATTCCTTCCATTAATGTGCAAGGGCTACATGGTGCAATGTGCAACTAGAACATTGTTGTGTATAAATTGAGTGTGCTACATACTTTCGGTTGGGTGATGACTCACAACTTGTCACCATTTTTAAAAATTTCATTATGTTCTCGATCTTCTCATTCTGGACGCTTGCAAATGAGTTGGGAGAAGTTTTATAGATTATTTTCGTCACATATGAGAGACATCTAGCCAGTGACAACCATTACAGTGAATTAAGTCACTGTAGTTGCCTTATTGGGGGAAATTCACAAACTGCTTTGAGTGACTCCACTCTTGGAATTTAGTGACTCATGACCTGCATGTTAACTCTGCCATTCTGTACCATGCTTTAATATATATATAAACGATATACAGCAGGTGTCAGTTATAGTATAGTTTGTAAATGAACAATAATTGGAACACAATGGATTCATATTACTTCACTCTGTAATCAATTTATCAATACTTATTAAATACTTTTGACAGGGGACCTGATAGAGAACTGATATAGTTTGTGGATGTTCAACTCAGGTAACACTCAATATACATATATTCTTATCATATTACAGGATCTCTCTGGGAAAATTCCAAAAGAATGGAAAAATGTAGGTAGAAATCTTGGACTAAAGGACGAAGAGCTTTATATACTTCAGACAGATTCTAACAACCAGGGACACAAGGAAACTGTTTATCAGATGTTGCGGACTTGGAAACAAAGCCATGGCAGTAAAGCCACATACAGAGTACTGGGAGAGGCTTTAGAAGCAGCTGGCCGCCGAGACCTGCAAGAGATGCTGCTGTACAAGCAGGGTAAATAATTAATGTAATAATATAAATACCTCAAAGGACCGTAGCTATTAAATATATAACTGATTCATACATAAAACTACTTTCTGCTACAGAGACCAACCAGCAAATAAACTGTTTAGAATCTCACCTTAACAACTTTCGTATTAATGAAGTGGACAGATGGAATCAAATTTCAGTATTCCAGGTAAAATATCCATAATATCTCGTCGCTGTAAAATCACAAAGCTTCCACCTATGTTCAAGTAAGACACCAAGTAACATCTTCAAAAAAAAACAACACTAATTTTTGTAAGGATATTTTATTTGTCATTTCTGTGTAGGGTACACTTCTTTGGTTTAAATTAACACTGCCACAAACCTGTCTTTATGGTGTTTGTTTTGTAAAAAAATTATTCTTTATTAAGAAGTTGTTTGGCGTTTTGCATTTATAGAACAGTTTCGACCATCAACTTTTATTTTCTCAACTCTTTCTACCTTTTTAACCACTATCCAAAATGATAACTGATGATTGGTTACATCCAGGCAAGTGCTTTGCCAACTAACAGAGGTAGAAATACAAATCTCCAGCCAAACTTCTCTGTGTGTCAGAAAGCTCTCCATTTTTCCTCCCTTGTCTGTGTAGGGTATTCGGTATCATTTGATATGCACATAAAGCACTTTATAATTGTTTATATTGATAAAGAAAAGCCATTCAGCATTAAACTATCTTGTTGTCTCTTACATATAGACCACTTTATTTCATTAAATATTTGTTTTACTCATCTCACCTGTTCAGCTGGTATCAAACAAGAAAGCTAATGAGTGGCTAGAAACAGGCGGGAGTTCATACTGAGGTAAAAGCATCCAATATGCAGCCAATCCGTTCTGCTTGTCGGACGTAAGCGATCTCATAAGTGCTCATTTCTTGGAGGAAAAAATACGATAGTGAGACGACTTGTAGTGTTCTGTAGTGTTCTTTACAAACAATTGACAGATTCTTGTAGGAAAGAAAATATGTTAAGTCAAGGTGAGTACATTTTAAACATTGTAACTATGATAACTCATATTTGAAATATTTTAAATGGGAGTTGAGAGTACAGTACCTGACTTGAATGGATGTGAGAAAATAATAGGAAAAACCTAAAACTCTCTTAAAGCAATGATCACATTTTACAGTTGCGTATCAACTTTCATTTACGTTTTAGTTATTTGTAAATTTCAGCTTTTAGACTGATATTGATAACATTCATAACATATCAATGGTAGACTTGCATTTGTAATGAGCTTCCATCATAGTAACAGCTATGAATATGCATATCAGATTTTGCGTCGTTATGTTTACAACATTTATATCATTGATCATTTCAGAGTCAGTAGGTATGGCTGAATCAGAGATCTTTATTGGAATTGGAAAGCAATATTCAAACAAGGTACAAGAGATTCCTACATTTTCACTGTTTGATCTATTTCTGGTCTCATTACTGATAACCAGGACTGATTGGTCTTCTACCGCTAGTTACAAGACCTTCTCAAATCATCTTGTCATAATATATGTTAGTTAAATTTAACAGTCAGATTTCAAACATGGGATTCGCCATTAGTATAATTTTAGTAGTTCTTACCAAATTACATTACAAAGTTATATTGATGCAACTGCTAAGTAATATGTTTTGTTGTTCTTTTTAGATGCTTACATGATATCATGAACTGTATCAGCCTGGGATTTTTCTTTCTGTATATCCTACACTATTGCAGTGTACACATAACAGCTCTATCCAAGCACGTTCGAAAGCATAGTGATCTTCATATGTTATACCAGGTATGCATTGTGCATGTTTTACACTGCTTTACACTGTTTTACACTGTTTTACAATGACATTGTTTCTTCTTACCCACATCTGCGACAGCTTAGTTAGTAGAGCTAAGTTTACGCGATTCGCTAAGAAGTGCAAAGTTACATATATTCAGTGTCTTTCCAAATAATATCGACTGATGTACCTCAATTCAAGAAGGAATGTGATTAAAGGTTTTTGACCTAATTGATGTACCCATGGAGGTAAAACAGATTTACCTCCATGATGTAACAAAGCCATTTTACACTTTTAGCCATTAGCTATTACCAATGTCCTGTTTACCTTTAACTTTCTTTTGGGTTCATGTGTCAAAATTAGTCCGGATATTTAACGTATTTTTTGCCTCTTTTTCATAATTAGATTTATTTGTTAAATCTAATAGTGGAATGACTAAATGTAATTGAGTTTGGTGACAATAGCTTTACTATGAAACCTTTGTCAAATGCAAATACTGTCAAACTGAGGTAATTGACCAACAGGATCATTGTTAATAATTTATGAGAAAGTTGTAGTATTACCTGATGAATTAAATGTCCCTAAATATATTTCGATGTGATTAAATGTTGCTAAAAGTACTAGATTTAAAATAAAAACGATCTCAATGATCACCAGATACGAAATAAATTAAACCAACAGGCGAATCGTAAAATGACCAATTACAAGAAACATTATATATGACGTCTTAGTCGTTCTCATTTTTCATAATTCAATTTGGATTTCTATACAGTGAAGAAGAGAAGATGATGTTGACTTGAACTCCAGAAGTTCCAGACAGTATTTGAATTTGCCTTATCTACACCAGAAACGGCCATCAATGGATAAGTGAACAGACAAGATATGTAACCATTGAAAGTTATGCTAGATGAGAAGCAGCGGTATAGTAATTAATTGTAGCAGAGACACAGAGCAGGCATCACCTAGCTGTGTTAACATCAATACATCTATGGCTAAGAATGAATCCAAGGGTATAGTGGACATTGATTGAGTTGTGGGGACACTGAGATCATTGGTGGAGCATCAATGACTATAGAGCACAACTGTGACTACCACCTAATGTTTGGACCAGTTGTGTGAACACTGACATCATTGGCGTAGCGTCTATGACTATAGAGCACTACAGTGACTACCACCTAATGTTTGGACAAGTTGTGGGGACACAGATCATTGGTGGAGCATATCTCTATAGAGCACTACTGTGACTACCACCGAATGTTTGGACCAGATGTGGGACACCGAGATCATTGGTGGGGCATCTGTGACTATAGAGCACTACTGTAACTACCACCTTATGTTTGGACTAGTTGTGTGGACACTGACATCATTGGCATAGCGTCTATGACTATAGAGCACTATTGTGACTACCCCCTAATGTTTTGACCAGTTTTGGGGACACAGATCATTGGCGTAGCATCTATGACTATAGAGCACTACTGTGACTACCACCTAATGTTTGGACGAGTTGTGGGGACACTGAGATCATTGGTGGGGCATCTGTGACTATAGAGCACTACTGTGACTACTAAGGGTGTGACCTAACGGTTATTTTGCTAACCGTTTAACCGGATCGCCGCCAGTCCGGTTAACCGTTTAACCGCCGTTTCTCGATCGCGGCTTTTTCGACGCACCGTCACTCGACTATTAGTATTAATGAAAATAGGACATTATGAATACAATAATTAAGGGTTTTTTCCAACAGGTAGCAATTCAGGCATCGTGTAATAATTGCTGAAAAGAATAACACACATGATCAGTACTCGTGGTCTTCAGAAGTTTAGATCACTGAATTTATATAACTCGGCCTTTGGCAACATCGTAACTTTCGAAAAAAACAAAATATTTGTCTATCTATCAAAAGATTTTAAACAAAAACTCGCCTAACTTAGCAAACTTACCCACCTTTCCTGCTAACTCATTAAAAGTTATGTTTAGAAAACAAACTACGCACGTAAGTGTTGTGCGATGGGTTGTAAAAATCAAGTTGAAAGTGGTTTGAGCAGCCTCCGATTTCAGCGACGTCACGTGCCATACAGTACTTTACATTTGATACAAAAGTAACTTCAACAACAGCTTCCCAAAATTTGTGTCGCAATAGGTTAAGTTTTAACCGCGCAGCACTGCAGTACCATTCATAATTTGCATACTACACCAAAATTTACACTCGGCGTCCAGATGGCGGGAAAATGTAACATCATGTTCAATGTGTTGTGTCGTTCCCATGGTGCGATGAACTTTGGCAAGTTCGAATGTGGATGACCTACTTATGTTCTGTGACCAATGTCAGTGGGAATAATGTGTGTAAAAACTCGGGTTTTTCCACGTGTTATAGAGGTTTTACGTAAGTGGAGCTAGTTCTGGGGCGGCTCGTTGATTGTGAGGAAGCACTTATCTAAGCATCAATATTTGTGAAAAATATCGTAAGGTTTTTCAGATATTCTCTTTGAATGTCCCATCCATATATCTCTCTTTCTCCATCCACTCAAAGCTTGACATTTACGCTAATTCTGTTAAGGGAAAAATTATCGTAATTATCGAAATATCGCGATAATTTTTGAACTATTTATCGTGACGGTAAAAAGCTAATATCGCCCGCAATACAGGCACAGTATAATACCATGTGTGAAAAAAATGGCTGTACACGTGCGGACCTGAGAGAGCAAACTGGCCTTGTGTTGTTAATGTTATTACAGTACTTTCTAGAACGACCATTTGCGTCTTTTAGGGTCAACATACTTTCACACAGGATTTCACCATGCCATTGATCGATGTACATGTACGGGTGATATATGTCGCAAATATAAACTGAGAACACGAATTGACGACACTATCATGAGTTCATGAGTATTGGCCTACTACTATAATTATGTTGAACACATTATTCATGCCTAAAACATCGTTTCTCTGTTTTGTATTGATAGTTTGAAGTACATTACTCAGTTCTTTACATATTTTAAAATAATTTTCATGTTTAAAATGTATTTGAATTTTTTTTTAAATTTTCCGTTTAAACGGTTTGTGATTTCCTAAACGGATAGTGCATTTGTGGCCGGTTAAACGGTTAACCGTTTAAACGGTCACACCCTTAGTGACTACCACCTAATGTTTGGACTAGTTGTGTGGACACTGACATCATTGGCATAGCGTCTATGACTATAGAGCACTATTGTGACTACCCTACCCCCTAATGTTTTGACCAGTTTTGGGGACACAGATCATTGGCTTAGCATCTATGACAAAAGAGCACTACTGTGATGACCACCTAATGTAGCCAAGATGTTGAAGATTTAATTTAATGCCATATATCAAACTATAGTTTCACATGGAGAGAAGTGTTAATTACTCTTTGCATTTATTGATTGAAAACATACTTATCTAGCATTAAGCATTATCTAGTAATATTAACTAGAGGGCAATCCACAGAGTTAAACATCTCATTGCAAAAATCACTTAAATGAATTATAGTGTTCCTTTCAGTTTTTCTACTCTTTTTTTGTGAAAGTGTTAAGTCTGTTCAACATTTGTCCTTGTATTCAAAGCAGAAAGTCACTTGTTTGCTTTAATTGACCTCTCACCTATCTTAAGTTCCTAGCAGGGAAACCTCCTGACCACATTTGAAGAAATCATCTTACATGAAAGGCCAAATGATCAAACACACCTTACGAATACGTCTGCAAACACATCATCAACCAAATCATAGGAATATGGGCGGGAACACACACTAGGTTGCATCATCATTAAGTGTATTAAGAAATCTTGTTGTGAAACACATGTGCAGGCTGTTAGGTGAGTGCACTGGCATCACCTGTTTAAGAAGTGTTTAAGAAGTACAGTCAGAAATCTAATATGCTTTTGACAAATTATTTGATTATATACCCAACGATTTGCTATAGTGCCTTGGCAATTGATACTCAGACATTTGACTATTATCTAAGTTATATCTTACATATAATGTGATAGTCCTTAACATATTCATACCTGTGTAGGTTGCAAGTCAATTCAATGGTTCCCTTGGAATTAAAGCAAGCAGTGTCTTCCTATATTGACCTTTCAACCTGACTGTTCATGTTTGTTGTCATAGTAACCACATGTTTTTATATTACTTGACATACCTACTATACCTGTGAAGGTTGCAAGTCAATTCAATACTTTGCCTTTGTAGTTATATAGCAAAAAGTAACTTTTTGAGTCATATGACATTCGATGTTGACCTTTGACCTTAGTTACTATTTTTGTCGCATATTTTTTATAGTACTTGACGTATTCATTACACCTGTGATGAACAATGTAATACTTTGCCTTGTAGTTGTAACAAACCCAATACATATGAATAGTTTGCATCCTTCTGTGATCCTTGTCATATCCAGACAAACATTATGCAGCATTGAATGTGGTGTTAAATGCCAATAGTGTCAGAACATCAACTGCAGCATCTATTTCCTTATGATATGATCTTGCCATCTGAAGTAAATTGGCAATATTTGTCAGTTTTTCACTTGGGAGGTAACTTTTCTTTGTAGAGTTGCTTTTTTGTCAAACTCTTTCAGTCCCACATACAAAATGTATAAATCAGAATTCGCAATGAACGTTGTTTCATCTGGGAGCATGCTGTCAATAACTATTTTAAATGGTCCTGCAAAATTACCTTTGTTTGGTATAAAGGGACCTCCGTATTAAGACAATGTTCTCTTTGACGGTAGCATAGAGTTTTGACATTACAATAGCTGCAGCAATCAATACAAAGAACATACATGTTGATGCCTACAGAACTTCCATACTTTGGTTGGTAATTTACAATGAAGTTATAGCATTCACCTCTTTGCACAAATACGTATTTTCTATGGTTTCTAGGGTTTCATATTTTGGTCTATATCATGTCTCCCTCATGTCTTTGATTCCCATCTTCTAAATTAACTGCCTTCGCTACATCAACTTATTGGAGTGATTTATCATACAATGCCTTGCTAGCTTTCTATACCTTGTCTCACAAATTAACATATTATAACAACGTGTATCCCTTTTATTCGGGTGGCCCCATACACAACTGCAGATGCAAATACAAACACGTGAAGAAAAGATAACCCTTTCACTGGCATGTTCTGTACAATATCAATAGCTAACCTTGCTTGTGCTAATTTGTTTACTTGTCATATAAGGACAACAACTTATCCATGTAAAGACCCCAGGCAACCATTAACCTAACACACCCTTTTTACACAAAGTGTGGATGCTCTTCAGGTTTTTCTGGCAGAATAATAAGCCTGCAAGGTATAAGAAGAAGTGTTTCCACATTTCATCTTTATATTTATATTGAAGCAAACTTCATCCAGTAATATTGTGGTAACGATTGATGACGAAAGCTACTGTTGTTAATTGTTGCTCTTGTGAACATGTCATGGCTAGGATGGTAGTTTTCATAACTGAAAAACAATCAATTTTACTTAAAAGAAGTTTCCGTTCATCACATTATTGTTGGCTTTTCTTGGTTCTTTAGAGTAAGGACTTGTAGCGTCATGGAGTAAATGGCTGAAGGCAGGGCGTAGTTAAGTCGGGATCCTGTGACCTGGTGAAGAAAACAGTTGCTTGAGCGTAGTTTATAAAATTTTAAAGCTGAATAATGAAGATTGGTCACTGTAAAAACCATAGAGCTTTCATTGGTCGGCATGAAGAAAAGAAAACTGATGACATACAGAAAATTCAAATGTGACCATATCTTAGCTTGTGATTATGTACGTGTATTACTCACTCTAACATGGATTGCATGATGGACTTCACTGCAAAATCCTACTCCTTCAAAACCTACGTAAATTTCGTACAAGCTACTGTCCTTAATATGATATTTCCACCTTCCAAAATACAATGCTTGGACAGAGGATAGGGGGACATACCATGACAAAGAGCAAAGGCTTAGAATTAGGAAAACACCATAATGGGGATAATTAACTTTGCCTACATGTACTTTACAAAGTATGGAAGGGACACCCCCACCACCACCTATTTCCTTCAAAAATTTAAATATTGAACCAAATAAATGAGCAACACAGAACAATAATATTTACAAGCGTCATGTTTGTTCGAACGTTTTCGAAGATATCTCATCTTCCTCCTCAGGTATAGTAAGGCTTTAAAAATATATAGTTCCATAGGCTGTAGCCATTTCGTGATAACATAGATATGATTAACCATATTGATACATGTAGCAAGATGTTGATACATGTAGCAAGATTAAGAAAGCAATATATTGCTTTCTTAATCGTGCTTTTGTCGTTTGTAGCAATTGGTCTCTATTCCATGAAGAATTATCCAAATTAAAGAAGATTTTCTCTGATAATGGCTATTCTAATAAGATTTTCGATGATTGTGTCAACAAATTCCTTTTTAAGAAGCTTGGTCCAAAAGAGGCTAATCAGGATGAAGAGGATGATGATACTAAATACATCATAAGTATTCCATTCATTGGACACCCATCACTGATTTTCAAAAAGTCTCTAAGTAATCATTTTAAACGCATCAATAAGAAGTGCTTTGTTGTATTTAAATCTTTCAGAGTTGGCAATTATTTTTCCCTGAAGGATATGACTCCTATGGCACTCAGAGCTAATGTCATTTATTCATTCGAAGGTTCTTGTGACAGGAATCAGGCTTACATTGGTAAGACCAAGAGGCATTTAGCTGTGAGAGTCAAGGAGCATCTTTCTGGGAAATCTGCCATCTTTGAACATATAAACCAGTGCAGAGATTGTAAGACCGAAAGCAGCATAAACAATTTTCATGTTATAGCAACTGGCAACTCAGACTTTGAGATTAAAATCAAGGAAGCTCTCTACATAAAAAACTGAAACCAGTTTTAAATAGTCAGCTATTCCAACATGGATCCTCTTACCTACTCAATGTATTTTAAACTTTGCTACATGTATCAACATGGTTAATCATATCTATGTTATCACGAAATGGCTACAGCCTATGGAACTATATATTTTTAAAGCCTTACTATACCTGAGGAGGAAGATGAGATATCTGTGTTGCTCATTTATTTGGTTCTATAAATGTACAACTCTTCCTAAACTTTAAATATTGAACCTCATGAATTGTGTTGCAACATACATGCCCATTGATAATATGTATTCCACATACTGTACCTGACACTATTAACAAGATTGGTGCATGCACTGACGAATAATATAAATTGGATCAAAACTAATGAGCTCAATGCAGCTTAATTTCTTATTTGAATTAATTTCTGGTCATTAGACTTGTATTCAAATGATTGACCAAGATTTAAGCTTTATGCATCTATTCAATTTTAATAAGGAAAAATCTCACACATAACAACTTAATGGAACGTTTGTAGGCCGGAATAAAATGGAGTTTGAATAACCTTTGAGGAGGCAAGATAACAATACTCTATTCCCAAGAAAAAAATATATCAGCTGTATAGTACTTGCATCACGGGAGTCCTGTTCATTCAAACAAGATTTCTGCAACTCTGATTTCTAAATACTTCTATGCTTTGGACTCTAACTCGTCCTTACACGTAGTGTATTGGGATGAGATATTTTACTCTATCGACCTTTATTTGCAAACTTGGTAGTAAAATTGGTACCCACCCCACCCTTGAGGTACTGAACTGCAACTTGGTAGGTTGTTCTGACCAAGGAGCTGCAATTTGGCATCTCTCTGATTTGAGCAGATACATGGGATGTAATGCCTGTGTGACTTACCACGTCAGAGATCACATGACTAAAAACAACAATTTTGCCGCCAAGCGAAATGACGAAATCAACACATGTGGGATTTCAGACTGGGAATTTGCAGCTCATTAATTAATGTTAAACGCCAAATGTCATGTGATCAAAGAGGTCGGACATAGCCAAATTTGTACAAAAACAATTGTGGTGACTGCTCCTTAACAATAAAGCAGATTGACAACACATTTGGTGGGTAAGTGCCTGGGCATGGGTGGTAGTGTCTGCATGATTACTTTTGTCATGGAGTCAGAGTTGAACTTACCAAAAGTCATTTCGGAAATTGTAAACATGACAAATGGGCCGAAACCCTAAAATCCATGTAGGATTTCACAGACTGTATGCCTACAGTGCATTGTTTATTGCAAAGCATCAACGGTAATGAGATCAAAGGAGGTCAACTGTAAAGATTGGCTAAATGTGTACAAGTAAGCGTTTTGCAAATGACTTCAAGTATGGCGGGTATGTGCCTGGGTATAGGATGGGAAATATTCTCAGCATATTGCCCGAACTTTCAACCCCCCCCCCCCCACCCAAAAAAAAATTGTTTTGGTGGCTGCAGCCATATATGACTTAAACCACCATAGGGTCAGATGGCCAATGTTAAATAACCTAAACACAGAATTTTGGCCATTCCAACATCTTGTTATTACACACTGGGACCTGTACAAACGGTGGTCAAGATTTTTATTCACATTGCAGCATTTGGATGATCAATCTTTCTCAAATATTCTTAATACTGTGGCTGTCTGCTTATTATTGCATATTGTCTTGGTAGAAAAATGAGAGAACCAGTTTCATAAAAATGTTCATTTCAATTGCTGTAAAAATCTTATCCTGTTAACTTAAGAATTAATCTATTTTGAGTTGAAGTATTCATGGTGGGTCTTCTAAGAACATTGAGTGAGATTGTATTGAACACATTAGGGGTGGGGAGGTTGACGGGTGTGGCAGAGTATATGGCAACAATCCGTAAGACTGAGAAATGAGTTGTGAAGTATATAGACACTTTAACTAAAGTACTCAAATGCTCTACCCATGTTTGGTATTTCATATAAAATAAACATATTTTGTACATCTCATTGGTAGATTATGGTAAGGGAAACAAGGTGATGGAAGGGTACAGTAGCAACCTTCTCTCTCATATGTACACTTAAACACTTTCTGATGTAGGACACTGGTGAAACTATATATTTTTTTGCTATGTAAGATTTTAACTAATTTTAATTGAGTTGATGATATAAGGTACTGTCACTAGATGAATCATGTGCGAAATTTACCGACAGCTGTCTGAGCGATTAAAGGCTTACAGTACTTTACCAAATAAATGGTGTGTGTTCATACACAAATCACTTCTAGTGTATATGTATTTTTTCTGCATATAAAAAAATCTAAATAAATAACTTGTATATTCTGTGGTATTGTGAAAGGAAGTCAAGTGATGTGAAAACGTGAGGAGGGGCATAAATTGAGGAACTTGGAAGGTTTAAAGATTGAGCCATACTACACAATCAGTCATTTTATTAATATATATTTTGTAGTGTATATGTTTGGACAGTCAAGCGTGAGACGGACAGGATAAAACGTGCTGATAAATACACCATCGATAAGAATTGGTAAAGTTGCACATTTGACGGAAATCAAACAAATAAAATCAACAGAAGAAATAAGTTGAGGAGTAAAGTACTTACATGTACATTTAAACAAGAAGTCTGCATCTCTGACCTTTCAATTATTCTATACATTGGACGCTTGTCTGTTTGTTTTATCAGTGTATATTTTCAGAGATTTAGAAGATTGTAATGATTATTCAGGAAAAACAAAGGATTGGGTGTGGTCAAAGATTAGCGGTTGAAGGTTGAGGAAAAGTGGGAAAGAACACTGTGAGAGGGGTAGGAAAATTGTCACTAATGAAATGTCCCCCAGAAATCATTCCTATTTGTAAATAGTTCTTCAAAGATTTTAAGTTGTCAGTTCCCTTCGTGTCTCACTTTATCTACTCACACACCCTCTTTCTATACCTGTTATTCGTACCAGATATGGAAAATTAAATGATAAAGTTTGTAAATGGCCATTATTGCTATGTCGTATTAGAAATCCTTCCCCCATTTCAGTTGCTTCCCAGACCTTAAAACCGCCATTACTGGATGTTAGTATGTTTTTAATGAGATACTGTCACAATTTTGGTAGCAATAATTGGAAGATTCAAGTATAGGTGAATTGTTCACAGTTAAAGAATTTATCTTTACAGAATGAAAAGCTCTTGTAATAGTTTTTGAACAGTGCCAACAAACATTTGGGGAATCTGCATTGAACGTCATGAAACAAAGCATTCCCGAAAACACTAAGAAAGATTTTATGAAAAAATACTGAGAGGGGAAGGATTGAGGAGGGAGTCATATTATGTATGCCACCTCATAGGGAGAACAGGAATGAGGATGGAGGGCCCTTAACGAGGAGGCGGGTTCGGCCCTCAATATTTATGGTTACGATGGCGAAGGCTCAGTAACCTATGTAATCGAGCTTGCGCGTCGGCGTGTGTTTAACGTGAATGTGACGGTCAGCTTGTAGACACGATATTTTTAAATACAAGTTGAATCAACGTCAAACTTTATAGGTAGATGCCCCATGATGTGTAGATGTAGAGGTGGTTCCCATTTTATGATTATTAATGAGTGGAGGGCGGGGGGGGGGGGGGGGGGACCTAAAATTCTTAAAGTGTCAATATCTCTTAAACCGTATGTCCGATCGATTTCATACTTGGTATGGCGATGTCAGTAGATGATAGGTACATGGTCATTAAAATCAATTCATTTTAATTAGTATTCATGAATTGGCATGGCTAGAGTGTTATCACGGAAAAAGCTTGTAAACACGATATCTCAAGACCAACAAATTCAATTAATGTTATAGTTAGTAGGTGGATGCCCCCTGATGTTTAGAAATGCACTATTGTTTGTGGTTCCCATCTCATGTATATTAATGAGCGGACGTGGCTTAACAAAATTCTTGAAATATCAATATCTCTTGAACAGTATGTCTGATTAAATTCATACTTGGTGTGATGATGTAACTACATAGTAAATATATAATGTAGAGGGAAGTTGTCAATAACATCTCGTAAACATAGAGTCCCATGATTGAAATTGGTAAAGGTCGTATGAGGTCAACGGGTGCCAAAGTATAAAAAAATCTTTCAAGAATCATAATCCAAAATTGAAGCTGCAATATATCTGTCAGTTCTCTAAACTTTTCTTTTGGTAAAATTCAGTTCAGTTAAGTTTTGTGAAGGGGCTCTATAAGTCTTCAACAGAACATAGAGTCATCCAGGATTGTTCAAGAAAAGTTGATATGTGGTATCGCTTTAAGCAATTTGTGATTTATATCAGATGATTTGTAGGTTGTCAAGATATTACACAGTGCATTTAATTAGTGTCATACAGAGCTCTCAGTCTATAATAACAAATCATTTCTAGGGATCTGGAAGCTCAAAATTGGTAACGGAAAATGTTCGTTTATTCATATAATCTAATGGTCTGTGTTGGATAGTTACTTAGCGCCACCAAATAATCTGTTTACGATATAGTTAGATATATGTTAATTTATGCATACCTTAATTTGAATGGTATGGTATGTGTTATATAACATCTACCAAGGTTTCTTGGAGAACACCTTCTTGATAATAAATCACAATACATTAAGTTAACCGTTTAGACAGAACTATTGCGTAAGTGTTGTCAATCAAGTTTCCTATAAGTTTGTTAGGTTGTCCCGGGACCGACACAACAGTCTGCAATATATTTCACATAGGAATTGGAATAAAACTATATACTGTAAAATCCTTACCGGTTAATTCAATGGTTGAGTACCGTTTGTTCTCAATAAGATGTTAAATTAAAGAACGGTTCTTATCGAATTGGTTCCTATGGATTTACAAAACTCTGTTGATACTTGCATTGGTTGGATTAACATCGAATGCGACTCCATTTAGCCACATATACCTCCATAGCAGGGCCGTAGATAGAGTGAGGTGGGGTTGACACCCCATTCACTCATAGAATCGCAAAATTCTGCACCAGACGGCAAAATGAAAGAAAAAGAAAGATAGAATAAAGAGAAGAAGTGAGAGGCAGTGGCGTACATAATGAGGGTAGGGTGGGGTGGTCCTCCTGGGTACCTGTTAGGGGATTGCGATGCCACAGCCCCCCGATTAATATATGAAAACTAAGATAGAATAATAAATACATATAGCTAGTGGCGGCCAGCTATAGAGGAAAAATGGAAATTTTCCCTATTTTTGTAAATCATTGTGGTGGTTTAAGTCGATGTAAATTTTCTACTAAAAAGCGAATATTGTGAACAAACAATAAGAAAATTTAGCAAACATTTACTTTAGAATGAAAGTTCCAAAACAAGTTATCAGGTGAACGCTTTGCCAAAGAACCATTTTGCTTCTAAGCCACCTTACATAACAATTTCTCAAAGTGGGTACCCAGGACAGCATCCTCTGCACGGGGTGACAAAGGAAGGATCCGCACCGGGTGCCAAATATTCTAGGTATGTCACTGGAGAGAGGTTTTATGAAAACTATGTGCAGGGTCGGTGTGCCAACATTAGGTACACTCGGTAATCTTAAAAGGGCATCTAGCCCGCAAAATCATATAAACAGTTGTACAGAACTTCAGGGAACTTTGTAATCGCTGTTGGAAGTTTATATCCCTAAATCCTTTCTTTTATCGAGCCGTGAAAGATATAT
>JAIPMN010019247.1:0-12643 GCA_020650975.1 Apostichopus californicus
CATGTGACGGTTGTCCTGATACAACCATTTTAAAAGTATATGTACTAGTAAACAGATTTAACAGTATTGAGGCGATTAAGTCCATTATGCGGACGCTGTGTGACTTCCAGTCGCATATGAACCTATCATTAACCTATCGGTTAACCTATCATTAATTAAAGGTAAGCTACACGTTACTAAACGTTTCAGTGAAATATTTAAATGTTATAACTCCCCTACCAGAAATTTAACTTGTACAAGATTTTAACTTCAATTACGTTAAGTGTAGAACCATGACACCGAGATATGTCACAAACACGTTAACGGCAATGAGGGTATACATTAAAATAAATGAATTAATATCACAGTAATATCCATATACCATTTGCCTATGTAATGGAATAATATAGGATGCCTTCACCTTTTCTTAGAATATCCCCTTTGCAATCCTAACCTAAACAATTCGATATTATTGTACTGAAAAGAATCCGAATTGACTGATCAGTGCAAATGTTATAAGAAAAATGCAATTATGTGTTTGAAATAAAAAGAAAACAAGATCTTCCTCCAGAACGTTGTGGCAGCATACAACCCCATTTGTATACAAATAGACGATGTACTGTTTCATCAAGCCAACAATTAAATTCCCTACAACATTACTAATTGACCTTGTTGCTTAATTTTCACTCCAGATTACCGAGAATGAACATACTTTGTGCATCGTTCTTGCAGATATTACTTGTTTAGTATTACACAAAATTTGGAAGAAACTAAATTGCTACGATTTTTTCTTAGCAGAAACACATATTTACAATCTCTCTCTATAAAAAATGACTAGAAGGTGTCGTCATGTTAGGTTCTGCTTATACTAATCACACTGTGAACATCGTGGCATGTACGTTATGGAAACTGGTTGCAGACTATCTAATATTGCTAATTAAATATGGGTTCGTTGTTCTATTCCTATCAACATGGTACGATCAATTGTCCAAAGGTCGCTCTTTTTAGAATATCAAAGTTACCTATGCTTAGCCTACGCAAAGACGCATGCGTCCTTGTCAGTTGGATATAAGAATGCATCCATAGCACTCATTTCAAACGGACTTTGAGCTCCATGTTGAATTTCTTAACAAAACAGCGTTAACCACATTTCAGTCTTGAATATACTGTGTCTATGTTTAATGGAACATTTCTATAATGCATTTCATCAGAGAAATCATATGCGCTACTTGTATCTTTTCTTTGCAAGTCAATTCAGGTAAATCAACTAAGTTAATATTAGTTAAATGTCTCTAATGTGAAACACCTTTGTTCTGAAGTAACATCAAATATAAAACTTCATGTATCGGCCATAGTTTATATAGCTCAACGTTTTACTTTCCATTGAATTGTGATATTTAAAGTCTGACGCTTGATAATTATTTGATATTAATAATTTTAAAAAATGAGACGAGTATTACCGTATTCTTGTGAAGGATTTTCCTTAATTGTTATATATCTCAAGCAGGCAGATTTCGTAGCAGACATATTGTCGCTGCTGCGTTTGCTAACATTCATGACATTTAAAAGGTGCGCAGAACTATTTGGATACCACTTGAAGGAAGACAATTATTGAAACTCATTATTATTATTATTATTATCATTATTTCATTTCTTCAGTATGTGTCCAATAATCATACCGTACAACCATTTTCTATCTTGAAAGCGCTATGTCTATAGGAACCCTCCAGTCATGTTCTGTGCTTCAAATTGTAATCTAACATATTGAATACGAATCAGTGATGTAATGATTCGGTATATTTTGGATCGACTGCATACTGTAGCACCGTGGAGGAAGCTTACCTATTGATTGGCAGCATATGGTTAGAATTACGATAATGCAAACCACCAGAAGTTGATTAGGCTCCATTTGTTCCGGTAGCGTAGGTTGTAACAGAACTTGCTTCATGGTGAGATAAGTTATTATGATCGATCTAGGATTGTCAAAGTAATTAACTTCCCTTGTATTTTCGAACAAAATAGGAGGAAATTCTTATTATCACCCATTCAATACATTTGTCTGAACGAGAGTTGTCCTTATTAAATCCTTCATGTAGTTGTAAAATGTCATATAGTCGAGTATTTAAATCCGAAAACGAAACTGATAGAGTACTGAAGCTTATCACGATAAGGAAATCAAGATACTGCCATAATGAGACAGTTCACAACATCCTTAAAATATTTAACAAGTTCAACAACTTTCGTTATCGCGATTATCACATCTAGATACTACTTTACACACACACAACACTTATCAACACTCTAAAATGAAATGTCATGTATATGAAAAAACCCAACTTCTAACAAACTGAAACAAACTCCATGAAAAGAACCTGCCTCAAGATGGATCACTCTGTAACAACTCACACATATATATGGAGGGGAAGAAAACCTTCAGACAGCTACATCTGCCTGCACAGGGCAGAAATCCCTGTTTTACAGCATGTTAACATTTTATCAGATAAATTTAAGTCGTTTCTGTATTTCAATCAATCATAAGCGACTCTCTCTGCTCTGTCAGTTATTTATATATTTATTCATACAGTAAGAACGAATGGAACCTGCAAAGAAGGCCACAGTATAAGCTGGGAGATATGAAAGCAATCGAATACGTAAAAACGCGAATCGGGCCAGTAAAACGTCTGCGTAGAAGAGAAGCTTGCAATCGTACACGTACAAAGGACAGAATAAAGAAAAACCTGAGCTCGTCTCAAAGTTTCGCCATGGTAACAGACCGCCCAGCAGTACTAGGAAAAAATAAGTTTACACGATCGTTTGCGTCCATTTGTCTGATGATCGCCGCACAGGAGTCAAACTCCTGTAACAACATGCTGTATAGGTTACCATATATGTATACTATATTATGCAATTGCTCTGCTTCTATGGATTGATCACATTTGTCGCAGGAAGTGAACAACTGAATCTTTGGTATCGTTAGTTAGTTTGAACTATAACAATTCATTCTGTGAATAATATATGGTACATTTGGTAAAATGACTGCAAACCATATAGCAAACATTCCTAATGTTATGCTAAGGGTGAGTATATACTTATCTGCACAAAGCGAAACAAGATGACAATTGATCAATGGTCGCTTTATATTCGTATGCACATACATAAAACATTAAAATGGCTGTTAATACAACAACATCATTAATCCATCTAATGGACTGTGAGCGCCTCGGACTTAATTAAAGCTACATTTACCACTGAATAACCAGTGGCGTGACCGGAAGGGGGAACTTACCCCCTATCTTCAAGACACTAATGGTGGACAGCCAAAATGTTGGCAAAGTAGCTTTGATATGTATGAAACTGGATATGATTCTTGTTTTTATAGAACAATGTGATCTGCCTTTCAGAATGTTTACATCAATAACTATGCTAAGCATAAGTTTGATTAAGTGATTGACACTTTAAGTCGAATTTCCGTGCATGTGTCGTATGGGACCTAGTCTTATACCTGTTTTATTTCAAAACACAAATCTCAGTTTTGGGTTAAAATAGAAATATGAGATAGCAGAATACATTGTCTCACATGTACTAATACACTCTAACAACAACCTGGTGAAATTTCACCAGATCCTGATGAAATTTTCACCAGGAGTTGCATTAATATGCAACCCTCCATATCCTGGTTGTTTTTTCCAGGTATCCTGGTGAATGATATGTTAACAAAATCCTGGTAGAAATAACCAGGAAATCCTGGTTAAATTTCCTGGTGAGATTTTACCACTATACTGGTTAATATCAATGGGTATTCACCGCATTCCTGGTTAAAATCAACCAACAATTCCTGGTTGGTGCTAATACTATCCTGGTTATATCATAAAATGTTCCACCTCTTTCCTGGTCAAATTTACCACACTTTTCCTGGTTGGTGCTAATACTATCCTGGTTAATATCACAGAATGTTCCACCTCTTTCTGGTTAAATTAAACAACATATCCTGGTTGATGTCACCATTATCCTGGTTAATATTATTTCCACCTCATTTCTGGTTAAATCACCCCTTTCCTTGTTAATACTATTGGGTGTGCCACCATATTCTTCATTTAAGTTGCAATGCATTCAAATTGAGAAAAAGCAAAACATCAATTATAAAACAACATAATTAATGCTACTGATAGCTAACTTTATTTGCATCTCCATTACTTTTGAATTTTGAGTACTAAGTGAACTTTCGCAATATAGTTTAATTAATTCCTCAAATATTTATACGATGAATTTCTATAAGAAATGCAATACGGAAAACAAAATTTCATTCCAGTATTGGAATGTTCATCAGAAATTCCCTATGTTTATAGAAACATCTGTGTTTATTGAAACTTTCCTAGGATGTTGCCAACAAGATGCAATTGAAGTCTACTGTACCTTCTTGTCAAATGTGGAGCTCACAAAGAACCCTATCAACTAGTCTTATTCAAGCAGTGGCAACATATTGGATTAAAGAAAAGCAAAATATGGTACAATTTTGTTTATATTATTTTCAATTATTTATCCCAACACCCTACACTCCTTTTAAGACTTTTGCAAGACTTGTAAACCAGTTGCAGCATTCCTGCAACATACTATGACAAAGGTTCATATGCCAGAACGTGAAACTAGCAATTTGGAGTAAATTTGATACAAGAATGATGAATGTAAATACACTGTAATCTTGAATGGGGCTCAAAAGAATTTCAATAGTCTTTTGAGGTACATTAATTGTTCTGTTACATATATTAATTGCCCTAATATTCAGCTTTTAAAGCAGCTACTAGTCAGATAGTATGGAATTATGAACGAGTACAAGTCTATATTCAAGGTTTTTAGATTTTCACCAATCTATTGGCCTCAAATAACCTTTGACTTGGCTAAAAGCTTTAACGTGAACTCAGTACATGATATACCTGCATACAAACTTCCATTCATCATTCCAATATTGAATTATCATGTTAACAGGGTTTTCAGTTTCAGATATCTAGTTACCTCAAGTTGGCTTCTGCCATACTGATCAAGTATATATAATAGTACTCAATGTCAGAAACCTATATACACTACATATGACTCCACCAACTTTTCCTTGTTGAGTTAGATGCCCTATGTTACTTGACTGACCTTGAGTAGCCTTTGACTCTCAATGAAAACAACACCTACTGAAAATTCCAGTATAAATGTAACATTTATAAAATGATTCATAAAAATACGTTAACAGGAAGAACCATTTTTATAAACACTTCTGTTCATTCCGACCTCAGCGTAAACAATTAGAAACCAAGAACATATGGTACAATAACTATTAGCTAACATTTCTTCTTTCTACTCTGCAATTTTGAGAGAACAAGAAGCAAAATTGATACTGACAAATGTAACATGACAACAATAACAATAATTCACAAATGATGATGACATCAGAAAAATTAGCAACCACGACAATGATGATGATTTGAAAATATTAATGAGCAATCCTAAATGTAACTAGAATATCATTTTTACTAGAGCAGGGTTCCCGCCAGCCCGTTTTAACCTGGCGGTAAGCCCGGTTTGAATATGATTTTGCCTCTCCCTGCCTCGTTTGAAAGTTGAGCGCCCGGTTTGAACATTTATGAATCAGGAAGAGCTTGCTGCCACTTAATTGGTCGGAAATTATAGCATGAGGTAAATTTCCTCCGGGGTGCATAACTATACTAACAGTTTAAGAATTTTTACCAAAGGTGATCATATTTGAATATCTGGAGTCGGCTCGGAATTGAGGGGGCTCAGACCAAGTGGACTCGGACTTAGCTCGGACTCTGGCTAGTTGGACTCGACAACAGCTCTGCCATAAATATAAAATACAATAATGGATTATTAATAACTTATTATATGATGTTGTGAAGGTAGAGACTTAGAGAGTATTCCTAAATGTAATGGATAGCGTTAAACTCTTCGTTTCACTAACAAAAGTATTCTCAAATACAGTACTAGCAACATTACAACTGGAACAATGGATTACCAATATGATGCAGTGAAGTAAGTTAGTTTAATAAAGAGCATCCCTCAATGTAATAACTAGGGTGAACTCTTAGTTTCACTAACAAAAGGATCCAAAATGCAGTACCAGCAAGGGGGATGCCCATCCCTTAGTGCATTAGTTAACATTTATTGGATTACTGAAGGTATTGCAGGACCTTGGTCTCCCCCTCCCAGCAGCATTGCAACTGGAATAATGGATTGGTAAAACAATGTACTGTTTGATACAGTGAAGTAAGGAAGCTACATGAATAGTAGTTAATGCAATGAGTAGGATTAAACTCTTTGTTTCCCTCACGAAAATTATTCTCCAATACAGCAACATAAGAATTTGTTAAAATGGATCATTAATAATGTATTTTATGATGCAGTGAAGGAAGAAAATTCATTAACAATTTTAATTTGGACGCATGCCATATACCTGTCCAGAAACTAAAAAGAAAAATTCAAACTCATAGAATGCACCGTAACTGGCTCCAAGCAATGACATATAAATCTAGTTCTGTTGTCCAATTTTAATCAAAAGTCTTTGCTTTCATTGAAAATTTTGATCTTCAGTAAACATATTCTTCTGTCTGCAGATTTTATTGATGACAGTTCGTCTTTCTCTTTGTGGAGAAATTCAATCAGCTCATGTTAACCTACAACAAACCAAAACAACATTTTCAATCATATGTCAACATTTCACTGAAGTACATTCCATGTAAATATTTATCAAAACCTCACATTTTGATATTGACATAGTTGCAAGTGCCTTGCAAAAGGTACAAATAAACACATCATAATGAAGGTTTAAATGTGATGGTGTGTTAACACCTCAATTCCTTTGCTTTACAATCCTACCTAGAATTCATAAAATGGGTCAATTCCAGCCTGCCAGATTTACAGTATATTTGGTTTGCAAGACTTGCCAAAAGAAATCAGTGATGTCTTACCTTTCAGGTTACACATAAAGCCAATATATTTCAATTTTGATAACATTCTATGATGGTGGATGGTTCAGTAGTAGCAAATTAAAAGAAGGGTTTGGCGGTGGACTTGGTGGGGAGTGGAAAGTCTTTCTAACATTACTTTGTTAGCCGTTGTCTCAGATCGTTTACGTTTCTTGAAAATAAACAGCTATTTCAATCATCTTTGCTTGTGATGAAACTTGCAGTAAATTCATATCATGTATATAGTGTGTAGTAGTCAGACTTAGGGGATATCACAGGGAAGACTTCAGGTCATAGGGATATAATTAAAATCTCACAGTCAATACTTACTGAATATTCAAGACAACTGGGGATGTGTGCAATATATGCTTGTGGGAGCTCCTTATTCCATATACTGTAAGCCATTTCTCGCTGCATCCCATGGTTAGCATGAACCAGCAGCTCAAAGTTCTTACGACATCATGTGTTGACCTTGAAGTTGCAGCCCTGTACGTATTGCGCTAAAGTGGAGCATCTCTGGAGTGGTGTTCTCATTCCTCATTCATCAAATTGTGCCAAATTGTATCCATCTTTTCTGTCAAGAACATAAATTACTCCAGATAATTGTTTCATAAATTGCAATTGGAAGTTTTGACAGTGCAGTTCCCTATTTGATGTCAATACTTAGTGTACATGTTATCCAATATTCATGTAATTTTAGTTAAGTTAACTACACTTTTATGATGGAAACCGCACATGCAACAATTGAGAAAAATGCCACAAATTTTGAACAATTATGCAAACATCACTCCCTAGCCTATGGTAATGACTTGTTCCCAGGAATTTAGCCTGCAATTACTTTAAAAGATCGAGTTAGTATTCATTAATTATTCAATACGTCATTCCTCATGCAGTTAATTACAAATGCATGCACCCTAGACTACATTAACCAACATTTAGTCCCTCAACGTATCATTTGGGGCTTTAGCTCGGAAAAACACCGGTATGTACAGACTTTGGCATTATGACTGAGTTAATTTTTAATTTTTGGTTTCGATGATGTAACTTTGCCCTCATGATGGCATATTTGTATGTGTGCGATGGTGGGAGTACTATGTTTGTGATCCTAGCCTGTAAACACAGTCTCTCATGACTGTAAGCTTAATTGGACAGATCTCATAGTTGGTATACATAGATGCATCAAGTACAAGAAGCCTTTTGTTTTTGGTGAATGTCAAAGGTAATTAGGTAAAAATGGTCAAATTGTGAAAACTCAAACATTCATCAAGAATTGGCATCAAAGCATTGGCCTATTATTTGGTATGTCTAGGCCAGTGTTTGGGTCAACAGGGCAAAATTGTGAAAACCTTATTTAAACTATGGTCATACATCTCAAGCCAGTGTAGCTTGCAGAGATATATAATGTTTAGTATCATGTTGAACAGCTACATAATGCTTTCAGTGGTCTTTTTAGATCCCCAACTGTCACTTTGAAAATGTTGTTTGACACAGTTCTCAATAGTTTATTGCTGTATTATTAAGATAAAATAAGTTGTACATGCAGCCTATACATATACGTTAGCCTATATGTCAGATTGACAAATTCATAAAATAAAACTTATTACATCATTGAAACCATGTGCATTGAATTTTGCATTATGCTTATCTATTTATACACCCAACTTGAACGAGCTAGCATTGGGTCCACAAATAATTCAGATGCAACCTTAGTAGATTTCACGATTTGCAAAGATATTACATCAATCATAGCATCATGTTACCACATGTATGCATTTAAGTATTTTGTCACGCAGTACAGTGCTTACATCATACTAAACCGTTTGTGCTATGGACACGTAACTATCTAGTGCCTGTTGAATATTAGTCTTGTGCATTTTCATGTTACTTACTAACACGAAAGTACTGCAAACAGATGGTCATTTTTTAAACTATGAAAACTGAATACAATCGAAAGTTTTAATTTGGACATGATACTCAATATCAAACTATTTTTGTTGCACATATGTATGCTGGTTGTTGTCATAACTTATTTTTATGGGAGCCATTAAAAATAATATTTTTATGAAATAGGTCTGGATTCCATTGGCATTAAAACCTGATTGAAGATTTGAATCTTGTGATTGTACTATGTTAGACCATTGATTAAACTTAATTTATAACTTTTAAAGATAAGGAAACAGATAACATTGGATCAATTTCATAACTGATCAGTGTGAGCAAGTGTGAACCAATTGCAAGGTTTAAAGAGTTACTGCTTAGTTCTTTAAAATGCATAGCTGGTGGTTTTGGACATCCTCTAATCCGTTAAAAAATGTTACATTGAATTTGCACACTTGAACCTTTCCAATGATGTATGATGCATTGTGTTTTTATGTTACGGGACTCGGAAAACTGGATCAACCCTAGCACTTTTGGACAAGGAAGTTGCTCTTTTCGCAAAAATGCCTAAGCGCTCAAGTGACTGCAGGTCACCCCATTAGCGGAGTCTTTGAGGAAAACTTTCGAGCAGGCACTATTAACACTACGCCCATATGACACTCCATCATACTGTTAATATCAAAATGCCTAGAAATTCATTAGCCACGATTGCCCTGTTATTCTAATATGCATACTCAATTGTTATCTTCAGCCGTGATTGAACCCATAGGTGCAGGAAAAATTGATCATGTTACAAAAATATTTAAACACTGCTACACAAAGGCCCCGTGTGACTTAGTTTTCTTTAGTAGAACCAACGACACAGCACTACGCACATGGCTAAAATTAGTGATGCACACTAACACGTATGGACAATATAATGTTGTGGGCATATATATTGTACTGAGACGGCAAAAGTTTTCACATTTTTTAACTTTTGAAACTCGTATATGGAATATGGAATCTATCAGGCCCTTTCTTTTACTGTAGTGTTCCCTTTGCTTATGTATCTGCCTTTGTGGAGTTGTGACTTACTGTTTGACAGCGAGACTGAGACATACCCAAAGCTTTAAATTTCGTGGATTCGCTTATCACATTATAATATATTAATAGTATCAGCACTAGTAGTAGCAGACAGCAGTAATTTACCATAGCCTGTATTACTATAGGCCTAATTAAGGGCTTACGTTAGGCCTAGTCTGCTCTAACCGTGGTCTAACTTTTTTTGTGTTCGGCATGAAGGTATTTATTCTAAATGCTATGAATATATACGGAACTCTTTTAAGGAATTTACTTACAATGCGAATAATCCACCAAATTTCCAAAAGCCAACTTTAAATGGGCAACGTTTACGGTAAACCGCGGCACTTTCCTTTGTAGAGTACCTGGCTAGGCCCACATGCATTTGTAACGGTATATGTATTGTAATAACAACGTTACGATACGATCGAGTGTCCTGTGAACCGAACACAGAATTGCTTACGAAATGGGGGCGTTGTATTGTTACGTGGAAATTTGCCAGTTAATATAGAAACTCTTATTTTCTTAAATATTCCAAAGTTATGGAAGAAAAAGTAAAAACGTGAAGATTTCAGTGTAATTATAGAAACCTTAAAATTTCGGAGATATTTATAGCCGCATTTGGTCAAAATCGAGGTGTAAAGTTGGGATCAACATATATATAGTTATGTTACACTTTACTAAAAGTTTCGGTAAAATAATAAAATGTTATAATTCCCCTACCAGAAATTTAACTTGCACAAGAGTTTAACTTCAATTACGTTAAATTTAGAACCATGACTGCGAGATACGTCACAAACACGTTAACGGCAATGAGGGTATACATTCAAATAAATGAATTAAATATAACAGTAATATCCATGTACCATTTGCCTATGTACTGGAATAATATAGAAGGCATTCAACTTTTCTTAGAATCTCCCCTGTGCAACCCTTACCTAAACAGTAACGATATTCTTGAACTGAAAAGAATCCGAATTGACTGATCAGTGCAAATGTTGTAATAAAAATACAATGATGTGTTTGAAATAAAAAGAAAACAAGATCTTCCTCCAGAACGTTGCGGCAGCATACAACCCCATTTGTATACAAATAGACGATGTACTGTTTCATCAAGCCAACCATTAAATTCATTACAACATTACTAATTGACCTTGTTGTTTAATTTTCACTCCAGATTACCGAGAATGAATATACTTTGTGCATTGTTCTTGCAGATATAACTTGTTTAATATTACACAAAATTTGGAAGAAACTAAATTGCTATGATTTTTTCTTAGCAGAAACACATATTTGCAATCTCTCACTGTAAAAATTAAGCTAGAAGGTGTCGTCATGTTATGTTCAGCTTATACTAATCACACTGTGAACATCATGGCATGTACGTTATGTAAACTGGTTGCAGATTATCTGATATTGCTATTTCAATATGAGCGCGTCGTTTTATTTTTATCAACATGGTACTATCAATTGTCCAAAGGGCGCTCTTTGTAGGATATCAGAGTTAATTAAGCTTAGCATATGTAAAGGTGCATGTCTCCTTGTAATTGGTTATAACCCGGCTGCATCGATAGCACTACTTTCAAACGGGCTTTGAGCTCCATCTTGAATTTCATTACATTAGAGCTTTAACCACATTTCATTCTTGTCTATGTTTAATGGAACATTTCTATAATGCATTTCATCAGAGGAATTATATGCGCTACTTGTATCTTTTCGTTGCAAGTCAATTCAGGTAAATCAACTAAGTTAATATTAGTTAAATGTATTTAATGTGAAACAACTATGTTCTGAAGTAACATCAAATATAAAGTTAATGTAGCGGCCATATTTTATATAGCTCAACGTTTTACTTTCCATTGAATTGTGATTTTTATAGTTTGACGCTTGATAATAATTGATATTAATAATTTAAAAAAATGAGACGAGTATTACCGTATTCTTGTGAAGGATTTTCCTTAATGTTTATATATCTCAAGCAGGCAGATTTCGTAGCAGACATATTGTCGCTGCTGCGTTTGCTAACATTCATGACATTTAAAAGGTGCGCAGAACTACTTGGATACCACTTGAAGGAAGACAATTATTAAAAACTCATTATTATTATCATTATGATTATTTCATTTCTTCAGTATGTGTCCAATAATCATAAGTACAACCACGTTCTCTCTTGAAAGCGCTATGTCTATAGAATCCCTCCAGTCATGTTCTGTGCTTCAAATGGTAATCTAACATATTCAATACGAATCAGTGATGTTATGATTCGGTACATTTTGGATCGAGTGCATACTGTAACACCGTGGAGGAAGCTTACCTGTTGATTGGCAGCATATGGTTAGAATTACGATAATGCAAACCACCAGAAATTGATTAGGCTCCATTTGTTCCGGTAGCGTAGGTTGTAACAGAACTTGCTTTTTGGTGAGATAAGTTATCAAGATCGATCTAGGATTGCCAAAGTAATTAACTTCCCTTGTATTTTCGAACAGAATAGGAGGAAATTCTTACTAACACCCATTCAATACATTTGTCTATCATCAACGAGAGTTGTCCTTATTAAATCCTTCATGTAGTTGTAAATTGTCAAATAGTCGAGTATTTAAAGCCGAAAACGAAACTGATAGATTACTGAAGCTTATCGCGATAAGGAAATCGAGATACTGCCATAATGAGACACTTCACAACATCCTTAAAATATTTAACAAGTTCAACAACTTTCGTTATCGCGATTATCACATCTAGATACTACTTTACACACACAC
>JAIPMN010019250.1:9025-19722 GCA_020650975.1 Apostichopus californicus
CAAAGGGTGTTGCTATTGATTCACAAAGGGTGTTGCTATAGAATCACAAAGGGTGTTGCTGTAGACTCACAAAGGGTGTTGCTATAGACTCACAAAGGGTGTTGCTATAGAATCACAAAGGGTGTTGCTATAGACTCACAAAGGGTGTTGCTGTAGACTCACAAAGGGTGTTGCTGTAGACTCACAAAGGGTGTTGCTGTAGACTCAAAAAGGGTGTTGCTATAGACTCACAAATGGTGTTGCTATAGACTCACAAAGGGTGTTGCTATAGACTCACGAAGGGTGTTGCTGTAGACTCACAAAGGGTGTTGCTGTAGACTCACAAAGGGTGTTGCAATAGACTCACAAAGGGTGTTGCTGTAGACTCACAAAGAATGTTGCTATAGAATCACAAAGGGTGTTGCTATAGAATCACAAAGGGTGTTGCTGTAGACTCACAAAGGGTGTTGCTGTAGACTCACAAAGGGTGTGGCTGTACTCACAAAGGGTTTTACTGTAGACTCACAAAGGGTGTTGCTGTAGACTCACAAAGGGTGTTGCTGTAGACTCACAAGGGTGTTGCTGTAGACTCACAAAGGGTGTTGCTGTAGACTCACAAAGGGTGTTGCTGTAGACTCACAAAGGGTGTTGCTATGGACTCACAAAGGGTGTTGCTATGGACTCACAAAGGGTGTTACTGTAGACTCACAAAGGGTGTTGCTATGGACTCACAAAGGGTGTTGCTATGGACTCATAAAGGGTGTTACTGTAGACTCACAAAGGGTGTTGCTATGGACTCACAAAGGGTGTTGCTATGGACTCACAAAGGGTGTTACTGTAGACTCACAAAGGGTGTTGCTGTAGACTCACAAAGGGTGTTGCTATGGACTCACAAAGGGTGTTGCTGTCGACTCACAAAGGGTGTTGCTGTAGACTCACAAAGGGGGTTGCTATAGACTCACAAAGGGTGTTTGTTGTACAAGGACGAGAACACTCAGTGGTTGTTGCCGGATCTCATGTCCCTTCCTTGCAGAACATATTCATAGCCTTTAGAATGTAAGATTTCAACTATTTTTTAAGTGATCGTTTCAATGAATTGGAATTTAAGCATCAAAGATTGCTGAGGAAAGTTGGACATTAGTGCCTTTTTTTTCGACCTCAGTGTGTGGAAAACAAGCAAAAATTGAATACATTGATTGTCCAAATAGTTAAACCTTCCTATCTTCTGCAGCATCTTACGTTCAAAAATTGTTATTGTTCGACGGTTTGTATGGAAGCTTCCGAAGCATCAAGTTACGAGCCAGGAAGAAAGATTGTTCCGTCTGTGGTGAGACGCCTACGGTGACTGGACTAATAGATTATGAGAGTTTCTGTGGTGCAGGACCTTCAGATAAAGTAAGACAGATTTAATTTAGTAACGTCTGTATTTCGTCCTGATATGATAATTACTATATTTACATGGTTTGAAGATGTCAATTGGGGAAAACTGCTTCATAGATGTATATCTTAAAACGTTTGCACAGTTGATTTTGATCAATGTGTTGAATTATAATTGACACTATAAATGGACATACACAGTTTTGATTTGTCAGCTTTCATTTCAAATAAAGCAGTAAAATTTGAAAATTTTGAAGTTTTCTAATGTGCTCTATAAATTGATTTAATAAATAATATAAATAACATGAAAAAGTGTCTGGGGGACAAAATGTGGAAAATTGGATCAAATTTGATGCTAGCTACGTTTAGTTTTCAGTTTTAGTGTTACCTTCTTGTAATGTATTATTTATGTTTTGATTCTTTAGTGAATTTTATTACGTAATAGCGCCTTTTGAATATGTTGTATAGTATTGTCGCACGTTATAAATACATTTTATTATTATTATTATTGTTATGATTATTAAATTAATGAATTACTCACTCAGGTACCTCAATTGTTAGAATAATCCATGAGTTTATTTAATTGTTATTGTAGTTTGAGTAAATACTCCAAAAATCATTGACCGGCACTCAAAAATGAAAGTTACCTTAGATCAGCTTGTTGCAAAACATTTAATAATAAGTAATATTTATATAGCGCATAATCAGCAAAGCTGCTCAAAGCGCTTTACAAATGTAACACCTAAAAACAAATAGTAACAAAAACCAAAATATTAAATATATAGAACCAATAAGGCAAAAAATGTAAAAGCCAAAAGCAACAATATAAAAATAAATAAATAAATAAATTTTAAAAAAATGATTGACTCTACCAATATTTTATAACGTTGCTTCTACTAAACAGATTTTATTTCCAACTGATGAAAGAAGAATGCATTCTAAACAATCTTGTGGAAGTTGCATTCAGTTTGTACTATTAAAGTAAACACTGAAGGAAATTACCGTCACTTTCAATGTTAGACACTGACGACAAAATATTTTGTGTTTCTTTACTTCTCATTCGTCGGTTTTGACCTTGAAGAGGATAGGTTTCCAACTTTGATTGAATAAGATGCGAAATCAACAACATACTAATAATCTTGTTTTTTCTTCATATTCATATCCCACATTTGAAAAACAAAGTAGATGTAACTTTGGAAGAAAAGCCCCCAAAAAATATATTATGGGTGCAAATTTCACCAGGGTGCTTAAGTATTCCTCTTTGTTTCGTCACAATAAATTAACTTCAGGGCAATCCATTAAATATATACAATCTTATTGAAGAATTACCAGCAGCGATTAGTCTTTAGGCAACTAACTAGTTTATACTCTATTTTTCATATTATTAAGGTAGACTTTCTTATCATAAAAACTGACCAAGTTATTTCTAAATATAAACTGCACAGACTGATTAATTTCAGTGATGATGATTTCAAAATCCTCAATCTTTTATTCCATTTTTCAATTCTCTTCCACTTCATAGTGTATGCTACTACACATTCTTACCCCGGAGGAGAGGGTAACAGCCAAACAGCTCAAAGAGCATCTCGGAAGCAATTCTCCGCCTCTCGTGATAGATGTCAGACCTCCTGTTGAGTTTGACATTTGCCATCTTCCAAATTCGTGCAGTATCCTTTTTGCCCTGTCATGTTAAATATTAAAAAGATCATTTTCAACTTTTTTTTTTTGTTTTTGGGGGGGGGGGGGATGGTGGGGTCCAGTATTATAATGTAAAAGTAAATATTTAAAAATTAGGATTGTAACAACGTGACAAAATTATATAACAAAATGGCAATTTCATTGAATTTATTCGCCAATATTATATTTGGTTTTAGGTTTCCATAGTGGAGGGCAAAAAAGTTAGAATGTGGAAGAAGCAAGTTGGAAGAAACCAGTTGTTTGCAAAACATTCAGTGTTTATATGTAAAAGTCAGCAAACTTTGAAAGCAGTTATGTTTCTGTATGGAAATTTGTAACGAAGTAACTTTGTAACTAATTTAACTATATGTAACTAAGTTTTCAAGACAATTGCCTTTAACATATTTTCAAATGTTCCTTATGGGTAACAGTTGGTATGAATGGTGGTTACTCACTGTTCCAAAAAGAAAGTTGATAAAAAGATTAAGTAATCAAGTGTTTTATCAACAAAACTGGTCAACACATATTATATTTCATATTATTTGGAATAGCAAAGGAATTTCATGGCTCTTTCCAGAAATTTCTTAATTCTCCCATCAGTTTACCTGTTGTTTATTCACTGATATTATATTTGATTAATTTTCCATAGTGGAAAGTGGAATGATGAGACGTTTGTTTTGGTTTTTTTGTACAATTCATGTTTATCTTTAACACACTCCTCAGATATTCCATTAAATACCATAAAAAAAGAGAGCGCTGAATATGTGTCAGACGCAATACGACAGTCTGCTTCTTCCAAGGGATTAAAGGAATATATTCCAGGTAAGTCTCCTTTAAACTTAATATTTAAGTTCAACTTCTACAAAGTACACATTTCCATGGTTGAAATTGAAATTGTAAACTATTTATTTCCACTTCACCATAACATAAGCAAAGTGAACATATAACATTTGAATATACAATACAAATACATTCCATAGGAATTAAACAATTGATATATACAAATGATGTGAAGTGGGGGAGACCTGGCAGAAGCAGAGCTTATCAAGGCCAGGCCACCAACAAAAAACACACAATATTATTATCAGAAGTATTACGCTTCATTGTGAAAGAGTGGTCATAAGACTTAAAATTGTCTTTGAGACCAGCCAGCGTTACTAAACAAATAGGTAAGTGAACGCTGACATCAGAAATAATAATACCTGATGAGCTATTATGTTTGTGATCATTAGTAAATATATTATCTATGAGTGTAGCAGATGTAGGAGATATCCTATTTGGTTAATCGACGGTAGGTACCAGTGAAAACGGATATAACATGTTGATAAAATCAGCTACATAATCGTGTGTATTAACCTCTAGCAAATTAATATTAAAATCGCCTAAAATGTAGCATGTTTTTGAACAAACACCAGCTGATTGTAATGAATCATTAAATGTAGTGTTGAATTGATTGATACTAAGATTGGGTGGTCGATATAGAACCCCTACATTTACTGATTTTGTTTTTAGAGATCCATAATTTAATAAACATGGATTCAAAACAAGTAATATTGACATTGTCATTTACAGAACTGCTGATGTCATAAACAGAAAAAGTAAATAATTTTATTGACATACATAGCCACTCCTCCACTGGTTGAATATCTTCGGTCTCGGTGAATAAAAGTATAGCTGGGTATACTTTTAATAGGTACCAGTGAAACTGGTATTAAAATTGAAACTGGTATTAAAATATTAATACTTTTAATAGGTACCAGTGAAACTCTCATAATAGCTCATCGGTGAATAAAAGTATACCTGCGTATATCAAATAGCTCAACGGGACTATTGGCATGCAGCCATGTTCCAGAAATAGCTATAACGGAAAAGTTGAGCTTGCATGAAAAAAGAAGTTGCAATAAAGCTTCATTTTTACTTAGACTCCTAATAGTTACATGGAGAAAGTTTAAATTTTCACTCGGATTACCTATTGAAAAAAAGTCAGCAGTTTGATCATTATCTATATATTTACTAGATAAATCCCTAGCAACACCCAAATCAGAAGCAGGGTCAATGTTATTTGAGTTGAGAAGGTCAGTTAAGGATATATCTGTGTGATTAATACTAAACATTAAAAAAGAAATTCAGAGAAAAAAAATGGAAACAATACTAATAAATCCAGTAAGTCCAGAGCAAAATAACACTATGCAAATGATTACAAACATACAGTGACCGAGAGATGAACAATTCAAGCGATGTGTCACGATTCCATATAACAGTATAACCAAAGGTCTACATTCCAGTACGTGTTACGCAACCGTGTTGAGTACTGTTTATAACTGAAACAATTTCAGCGACGAGTCACCATTCCATATAAGAGTATAATCAAAGGACTACATTCCAGTACGTGTTACGCAACAGTGTTGAGTACTGTTTATAACTGAAACAATTTCAGCGACGAGTCACCATTCCATATAAGAGTATAATCAAAGGACTACATTCCAGTGTGTTACGCAGCTGTGTTGAGTACTGTTTATAAACAATGGATAGGTTAAAGCGGTATAACGTTGCGATCAGCGATATGGTGATGATAATTACAATTTCTGTAGGTCCGATATCTTTTTTATTCGTTTAACGACACTTCTGCCATCCCTATTAATGGAGACTCATACATTCCCATCAATTGTCCAGGTACTAGATGTATATTTGTGCTTTTGGACTGCCTTTAACAGGGACTGATTGATATAAGTTAGATCCTCCTTGATGACTATTCCGGTGTGTTTTAATTTTCTACGACTGTCTAGGAATTGTGATCTGATTTGATAAGAGTTAAACTTGATAAAGACCCCCCTTGGTCGTCCATCAGATTTCGCCCCGGCTCTGTGACACACATCGATCTGTCTGAAGGTTTACTTGAAGTTTCTCCTTGGCCAGGGTCATCATTTTGTTAGTGACTTTTTCTTCCAAGGTCTCAGTTATGGCCGAACACTCTGACACAATTTCGTCGGGAGTATTGTTCTATTTCATTTACTTTATGCCGTGGAGTGTCATTTTCTGTTTGGCAAGCCGTCATGGTTGTTCTGAGTTGATCGTTCTCTAATTTAAGATTATCTATTTGATTGAGTCGTTTCTGTATGACACTTTGGAGGGTAGCATGGAGTAAATCCTTAAATGGTTTTCCTGAAAAAGAGCTCGTTAATGACTTCGGTAACAATTTCTTATCTGGTAATTATTTATTATTTGGTTATTATTCGGTAACAATCTTACTTGTTGGCAAAGCCGATTCATAGTTCCAATTGCTCATGTTCCTCTGTGTGAGTTTCTCATTTGTACATTCCGTACATTTGATTTAGGAGTTCTTACGTGCTTATCTTGGTTTCATACCCATCTTCATATCTTCATTGGAGGATGTCAGTGACTAATAGTTTGCTGTCGAATTTCATGAATAAGGAGAGGTTGAGTCAAACTTGTTAAACTTAAATAATGTTGGTGAATTTTATGTTATTTCTAAATCTCATTCAAGTGATAAATTTAGATATAAATAAATATTACTAACACTCTTTAAACACAAATCTTGCTTCCGTATTTCTTTACAGTTATCGTCATCTGTCGCCGTGGTAACGATTCACAGCTTGCCGTACAGAGTCTCATGAATAAAGTCTCGACTGACCTTGTCCCATCATTTAAAGATGTAATCGGTGGTCTGACCGCATGGGCTCATCAGGTTGACCCTAATTTCCCACAATACTGAGATACAAAATTGCTACGTAGAAGAAATATTCTCAGAGAGGTCATCGTAATGGTCATCGTGAGCATTGCCCCCAAGTATGATAGGAAGTCCAGTCGTGGTCACTCTTGCCGAAATCATCAACTGGCATTTTACTGCTACCCTCCGAGCACTTATCAATCATGAGACAATTCTGAACACTCCTCGGTGACTGGGAACGATTTGGAGAGTCAGAATTGCCATGAGATTACTTTTGAAAACTTTCAGCTGTTTTTAAGCAAGCTAAAATGTCTGATCAATATTAATGCCCTTTAGTAAGTCCATAATACTTGATGTAAGGGAGGTGTTGGGTCAATTGAACTTAATGAGAGAAATGTGCAATATATCAGGGAGGTTTGTATATGAGATGGTGTGGGGTGTGGTACGCTTAGTTTACAGCTTGTTTAATTGAAAGGTCAGATGTGTATCATCTGCATCTGGAAACTTGTGAAATGTTGAGATGTTTACTTTCACTGAAACGTCTGTTATTATACAGCATGTTTAACCAAACAGTAGCCCTTGTTGGGACGTTAGAGTTCCTGTTTCTATAGTCAACACAGAGAACATATCCGAGGATATAATACAGATGTTGTAAAATGAGGTGCTTGGAGACAACATTAATTTGTGCTCAATCCATAATCATCCTGTTTTGATTTCTATTGTGGTACATTTCAGCTTCAAATATGAAGATAACATCTGTTTTTGCCTTACTTCTTGCTTATATTTTGCTCAGGCTTTTATAATCTGTTTCCATACATTAACTTCCCTGAGGAGGTCAGTGGAGGTCAGATAGGTTAATGTCCCTACATACACCAGGACTAAAAGCCAGACTTGTTCAATAGTACCAAGGCAAGATGATTAATGTTACAAGTTGCTATACATGAAGCTGTTTAATATCAAGTTAACTTATTATTTATGTTTATTTATACATTACATATGATGCATAATTAATTAGTACACATGTCTCTTCTTTAGTTTGTTGTTTAATGTGTTTAAGTTTTTAATTGAGAGTTGACACATTTCTTAATAAAAAAGAAGTTGGTAGGATTTTGGTATGTTGTGAAGTGTACCCAAAGACTGTACTTCACCTAATTTCCTGTCCAATGGGGTGGGGGAGGGTTAAGTGGGGTTAAATTTCACTGTCAAAGTTAGACTTTGATAGACATTGACAAGGTAAACTGTTGTAAGAGGTTGTAAATGGGTTGTTGTTGGCAACTCTACATACCTCGATTTAAAGAGTAATGAAACTCTGGTTCATATCATACTCGTAGACATTGCAAAACCTCAGTAGCTCAAGTATGATCAGTTCATCATTGTTGTATTAGCGGTGCAGTACCACATTTACCATGATTTATGGTTCTTTCATTGTTTAGTTTAGTTTAGATTAGTTTAGATTAGTTATTGTTAGTTTAGATTAGTTTGTTACAAAAGTGGATCTGGAGGGACAAAATGTTGCCATCAAAGGTACCCTAGTAGAACAAAAGCTGAACATGGTAACCTCAAATCCTGTTGCAATTCTTAGAAAAACTGTCCAAAGCATTGTTAAAACCATTGTTAAAACCATTGTTATCAAAGTTTTGGACAGTCTTGTAGACCAGAATTATATCTCTTTTGCAGCCTTCTTGCTAACTTGCTTTTTGGTTAAGATGTCGAACCCTCAGTAACCTTTGCAATCGTGCTGGCGTAGGTGTGTGTATGTGTGTGGGCTAGCTTGTAAACACGATATCTCAACAAACACAACTTGAATCAATGTCATACTTGGTAGGGGGGGGGGGGGGTAGATGCCCTGTGATGTGTTAATGTGAACTATTGGTTTTGGTTCCCGTCTCATGAAAATTAATGTCCGATTTAGTTCATACGTAGTATGGTGAGGTAACTACATAGTAAGTACATGGTCTTTGCAACAGAAGTTTTTACTTCATTAATATTCATGGTGGGTGGGGCTTATTGGGAAATTGTCAAAAACATCTTGTAAACACGATATCTCAACACCCACAAGTTGAACCAATGTGATACTTGGTTGATAGATACCTGATGATGGTTAGATGTGCCCTATTGTTCTTGGTTCTCATCTCATGAACATTAAAAAGTGGGCGGGGCTTAACGTAGAATATGGTCCATACTGGTATGGTGATGTTGGTACATTATAAGCACATTTTCATGACGTCTCCAACTTTATGTAATTAGTATTCATCAAATTGCAAGAAATGGTTTTGAAACACAACACAAGAGCCAAATTTTCCTTGGATCTAATCCTTGACATATTAGGTTTGTCACACTAAATTCATACAATCAACCGTGTTTTTTTGTGTGTGTATATCATGAGTATTAACCAGTGAACATAAAATTCTTAATCAGATATCTCTTAAATAGTACGTCTAATCACTGGCGGATCCAAGGGGGGGGGGCCAACGGGGGCCATGCCCCCCCCCCAAAGGTGAGCCAAAAAGTGTTTCCGAACATCCGCTAAATCATACTATGATTGGAAATTTACAAAATCGAGAGGAATAGCAGTGCACGGTAGACTAGCAGTAGCAGTTGTGCTCGGCACTTCCGTGAGCTATTGCCCTGGAGTGGCTTCATGATATTTTTTAGAAAGCTTACTTCTTCCCAAGGCTTCGTAGGAACGTATTTTTCCAATCCAATTAGAATGTTTATACCAATAATAACATTCGTGTCGCGACAACGAAGAAACATAAAATCAAAATTTGCAATTTTAACATAAATGTATTACTCAGGCGAAAAATCCCTTGTGACAGTACCGAGTTATTATATGATAAAGAGACGCCTCAATGAAACAACTTGTTTTTGAGGATTTCAATGATGAATATTTCAACCTACTAACTATTCTGCACTGCGAATAAAAACTTTCATCGAGTGTCCATACTTCCAATTAGCCCCAAAAAGGTCAGGTCAAAGGTCATCAAGAGTAGACAGCCAAGAGATGTCTAAACCTTTTCGTTTTCTGGTTTAACATTAAATGTATGAGCATGAGGATTTACAGTTTATCACCATTTTGCAGTTACAGGCTGGTTGTAAGAAATTTATAACCTATGAAAAATAAAATTTCTTGAGAAAGATGATCCCAACTTTGTTTTATAAATATTTTAGAAAATTACACCTGGGAAACATTTCTTTTAGAAGTAAATTAACATCACCATTGTACACTTTTGTCGCACCAAATTGCATCTGAGGGCATTCAGCAATAGAAAATTTTCCAGAGGGGAGGGGGGCACCCCCTTAGACCCCTCCCCCATATCACTCTAACGCCACTTTGGCCCCTCCCAAACAAAGGCCCTGGATCCGCCAGTGCGTCTAATTAGCTTTAAACATGTACTTGGATAATACAATTTAAGTATATAGATAGATACATGCATATGAGATCATAAACTTTGACCTCATTAATATTCACTCATGTATCTCTTTTTATACTATGTCACTAACTAGACTTTGTCAACATGATAACTGATTCCTGGTTCCTTCCTTTATATGTTGCCGCATTATTCAATAGATAATCCCTCTTCATTATACGGTGTCATTGGTGTGCACAAGTTCATGAATATTAACATGTATACTGGCTTACCAAACTGAATATGTTTAGGCATCGGAACCACTAAACGTTTTCACTTTCATGTTTGGTATATTTCAAGGTTGAAACATTGGAACCCAAACTGGAAGCTGAATTATACCTTCCCATACCCATAATTTTGCTACATCTTTGGATAAAGCAACTCCAAGAATTTCCACTAAATCACTAAACAGCGTGAGCAGCAGGACTTGAACAATATTAGGAAAATAACTGGAAACATATGACACAGAGACATGGAGATAATATTTGTATAAGATAAGCTTTGTTCAACGTTAAACACAATGGTAGAAAATCCCTCTCCATTTCAACACCCACTTGTAATGCCCT